>JAEIFP010000859.1:0-282168 GCA_018903935.1 Drosophila insularis
TAATTGCCCGGACTTATCGGACACTACAATAGGCATCGTTTTTAAGAGATCATTCCCAGGTGATATCGGTAATTCCTTACTAATAGCATTCACAACCGGGCTCTTAAACGATATCAATTGCTGTACATTAGGAGTGGACGGTGCATGAGACCGGTCGGGGACGATAAGAGATGCTGGCGGATCTACAGATACAGAAACACCCCAAGGGCTGGTCCTTTTACGTTTCGGAGACTCATTCATAAGCGATAAACTTCTGAACTGAGTCTCCACCGCAGTAAACTCCGCTTGGAGTTTATTAAAACCTGCCCTTAAGGTGTCAAAACTATCTCTAGTCCGCCTCATGAAAGAGCGCATCTCATTCTCGACCTCCCGGCAAGCATCACATCCATATTTTAAGCCACCACCTTTAGCAATAGACTCCTTAATTCTGCTTGTGTAACCTGCACACTTAACGTGAACCGCATTGTCACACAACCAACAAAGAATATAATCATGGGAGTCAACCGCATTAGTGGCAACTATACAATTATTTTTTGAGCAGACAACCATTTTATCAAAAAGTTTAATTTAATTAAAAGGAAATACAAAAAATAAAAAATAGAAATTCTAAAGGTAAAAAATCTGTGAATAAGAATATACTGACCAGTTCTGACACAAGGGTTAATGTGCAGAGTAAGCCTTCACAACTAAAGAATTAAAAGAGATGAAAGCACAAAAACAAAAACACGTATCACAGAGTCGCGGGTAGGCAAAAGACGAGAGCGCAAATCAATCAAGAATAGGAAAGAGCGGGAGAGCGCGTCAAATTGAACACATGCAACAACAATTTGTACGCAAGAGCGCGAGAGTTAGTTAAAAACGGTAAAGACACAAAAGCAAAAGAGATAAGCAAAACAACAACACCGCTAATGCGAGTATTGTTGTATGTTTTGATTTTATTTAAATTTAAACAAAAGCGACAACAAGTATTCGCAAAATGAAAATAAAATTCGGATGCTGAAATTATTATTAATTAATTTAACCGGTAATAAATTTAAAAGTTATGGAAAAGTATTTAATCGCGAGAAAAAAATAAAAGTTGATAAGCGCAAAAAAAACACGTCCGTCCTCTGCAACGAGTAAGTAAGTAAGTTCCAGGACGATAAGTTCCAGGACGGCGCACAGAAGGTCGTCTAGAGTGTGAAATTCTGCGAAATCTTTTATTTTAATCTTGGCCTTATCGCTGATCGCCTTGATATCTGCAGTTTCTTCCAGTTGCTTCGTCTGCTGGTTTGGTTAGCTGTAGAAGCAGTTTCCCGGCTGCTGTGCGTCAAACGGCACATACGTTCTCCTTGAACTGCTGCATTCCGGCGTCTGTGTGAACTGACTTAACTACCATCGCGTAATAGGCTGGGTCTATTCATTTCATGATGACGTCCGGTCTCTTTTTTTTAACGGTTCTCGGCTTGCTTTTAACCTTTCGCCATTTTCCTTTAGTGGTGTTTGTTGCTGGTGGAGATTCTGCCTCTGCTGATGCTGGTGATGCTGCTGCAGTTGGGGGCTCGGGTTCCTTAAAGTTCACTCCTGAATTGGTGACTTGTTTTTCCTCTTCCTGTCATTCTTCTTTGGCGCCAACGGGTCTTTCGTCCTGGTTTCCTTGCTTTTTGCATCCTCTTCAATCATTGTGTTGTGTTGCGCGTCGGAGGAGCCTATTTATTAAACGAGCTATCTATAATCTCGTCTGGAACTACGGCCAGTTTGTCATTAGCGCGTTAAGTGACTTTGGCGCCACTTTTAGCTTCTTCGGTGGAGTTCCACTTTCGGTTTTAAAAAGTCTTGATTCTCTTACCCGTCTGGGTGTCTCTTCACCATCACCAGGTGAAACGAGTTCTCCACGAACAGCTGGTACAAACTTATTATTATTATTATTTGGTTGGCGACTTGCAAATCGTTAATTGCTAGCAATTTCTTTCAAGGCAGAATATAATGCATCAATTTATAATATTATTTTAACTTTGTTGCATAATGATAATGCATTTAATAAATTTTTGAAACAAATTCTACAATCATTTTCGGTATAGTTAAGTCATGTCAGGAGATTTTGTCGGCTGTAATTGATTTTTAATAACTGGAGAGAACTCATCCGATCAAGACCCCTTCAATTTACTAGACGGAATATCGACTTTGATGTTGGTATTGGCTGGAAAACCATTTAAAGTAAGTGGCAAGGGTGGTTGCCCTCTCTTCGTCACTGCGGTATTTTTTATCGGCATAAATGTCTCAGTAGGAGGGTTTTAATTTGGGTGTACTTTCTAAACGGGATGTTTTGCACTGCTTTCTTCTTTTCTTAATGTTTTTTCATTCTCTTCTGAAACATCAGTTTAAAGTTACTAGTTGTATATGCCGGTTTGTAAGCCTGTCATCAGGATGTGTGTAAGTATTAGTAGGCAATGTAGATACTCTTGCATTAGCGGTACACATATCAATGTTGTCTGCATTATCCTGTTTTGGAATACAGTCAATGCACAGTGGATCCGCTTATATGAGGTCCGGCCAAAAATACTTCTAGTGGTGGTAGGATGTTGAAAATTTCACCAAGGCTTACAAAAAATATTTAAATTTAGTGGCAAAAAGATGTATTTATTTATGACTTATTGGAGCGCACGCAAGCCAAGCCCCATATCCCACCCATAACCAAATAAATTGAACAAAAAAAAATAAAATTTCAGTGCTATGAAATTCAATCAAAACTTATTATTATTATTAAAAAATTTTTTTACGTATCCTCTAATAAGCTATACACTGAGTCAAATAACTTTGAGTTATCTTTTTTTGGAACATTTCTCTGACCGGTTATAAATGGGTTGGACCGTAAAAGAAGTGAATGTATTATATCAGTGTTTGTAATGATACGTGATATTTTCCGGCTGTGATTAAGTCTACATTTTTTAAATTCTTTATTATTATTGTTATATTATTGCAGATTCATGAATAAGAACTTTATGCACTGTAGCTGGCATATACATAGTACCACGGATACTCTTTGATGTGATACTTGGCAGTATCGAGGGCATATGCGTTAAAATTGTCGGCATTAATTTTATACCCCGATGATAACCCCAACCTTGGATTTGAAAAAAATGTTCTTTCCGTCATTCGATGAGCCTTTACCTCCATCTCTGGGCTTGTCTACAACTAAACCCAGTTTTTCACGAAAATTTCCTCTAGCTTGCCACATTTTATTGACAGACTGATAAGATATATGCAAAAAGTATTCAAAAAAACGTAGGTATTTTTACATTAAGAGGCGAAAGACAAAATTCAAAATATTTCTGTACATCGACTTTGTTTAAGCAACGGCCAAGTTATTCATCTGTGTTGGATTGGCACCGCATATATAGTACTTGGCAGAAGACGACTCGCTTAACGCATTGCGGACCTTTCAGTCCACCATTGTCAGTTGTAAACTATGTCTAACGTTAAAATTTCTTTTGTTGATAGATAGGTCCGTCGGCTGTAAAACGTTGATTTTATCCTTAAAATATTTTTCTTCTTCCAGTGACACTTCGGTCGTTTCTTTTTTAAACTGAAATCGAACTGGCCTGCTCTCTATATCTTTTTTTTTTTGTCGCAGTGACTATACTTTGATAACATGGAAAAAAATAAAAGGATATTTTGTTATTAACGAAGTCCCTTATCAGCAAATATTGGCTTTTTGACATGCCAGTCCCCATTAAAAGCGAAATAACTTCGATAGGATCTGCTGGAAATAAATTTTGGGTTTGATTATCATTGCGTAAAGCAGAAACAAAAGATTCATCGATCTCGTTCAGCTGAGCTATACGTATCGCTTTGTTCTCGCTAAAGATTCTGAAAAACTGAGTCTATGACGGCCACGTTGAGCACTTTCCGATGTTCAACCAAGCGCATTTATATTGGAGAACGGGTGATTTTTTGCGGTTGCAATAAGTTGAAAACGCTTCAAGCTTCTTGCATATGTAACCAATTGATTTCATTAATTGGCTTAAGTCAGCAACGTAGCCCTCCTTCTCAATTTCAAGTTGCACAGAATTGATTACTTGTTGTTGTTTTTCGGTTTAGTACCTATTTTTGTGCACCATAAATGAAATACATACAGGCGTGTAATCACACAGTGATTCGAATTGCCTTCCAAAATAAAAAATGAAGTAAGTAAGTCGTCTCGCCGACTTGGATATACCATACACCAGTAAAACAAATATTTTTAATTTATAATAACCAATGCATTTTCGTATTTTTAAAAAAATCTGTTTGCATGCTTTTTACAAGCATATATTAGTATTTCGCTCACTCAAGTATTCGAGCACCCTAGCGCCCCCACCAGCCACCAGGTCGGACGGACGGTCGGACGGACGGACAGACGGACATGGCTAGATCGTCTCGGCTGTTGATGCTGATCAAGAATATATATACTTTATGGGGTCGGAAAAGCTTCCTTCTGCCTGTTACATTTTGGGGACTTTAATATACCATTTCACCCTATGGGTGTATGGTATAAAAACAAGACGATGATGAGTTAGTATATTAAAGATTGTAAACACATCGGCGAATTTCCGTAACACTTTTATTATCTTAAAACACAAATAAATAATGTGAAATAGAAAACTTTTGGGCCGAAATGGGGGAACACAACTAAAAACGGTACAAACATATAGGTTTCTTTAAACAATATTTAAACTGGAGTTACAAAAAATAATTCAGATTTATTCTTTTTTACAAAAAGTAAATACCTTTAACTTGAAAAACCATTTTAAATAATTAATTTTGGAGCACTCAATCGTTTACCACACAAATTGCATGTTCACTTTGCTACAGATTAATGCCGTTAAGCGTGCAGCTGTGCGTCAAATATGAACACGTGTTCAAGCTTTTGGTTCTATTTTTAGAAAGAACCGTTAGAATTTCAGCAAAAACCAGTTTACATTAGTTAAGAATGGACATTTATGAGATAAATAGTAATAAATAGTAATTTTTTTACAATATTTTTTGATGATGTTTTCGAACTATGAACAATGGCCTATGGGCGGAACCACTGTTTAATGTGTACATTTTCAATTTAAAGCAACTTGTTTTATTGTGTGTATTTTTAAATGAACGATCAGGGACTTAAGTTTTTGTAGAAGTCGGTGAATACCTTTGCGAAGATTAAGAAGCGTGGTAAGGAGTACGAGACAACCAATGTAGTGTTGCCGCAGTTTTTTTAACACTTATAGTAGTTGCTTCTACATAATTCCTGTGTTTTAAACCCGTTGAGGAACGAGTGTATTATACTGTTCTTGATTAGAATACCAGAATAGAGCTTTGTAGCTATTCTAGATTGGACAGAAGGCGTAGAGTTTATTAATAATACATCATATTGTCACTCATCAAAGTCGGTCGTGTTTTTTTTGCGCTCTCGCTCAACTAATATTTTCGTTCTTTTGTGTACTTAATTTACATTAAATTAAATTGAATTAAATTAATTATCTAATCTTTATCTTTATCATCACTATTTTGATCGCGAAATTTAAAGTTAAATTTACATTTTTATTAAATACAAAACATTAACAAACGCACATATTATTTTGTTGTTGCGCTGTTTTTGATTTGTTTCTATATTTCGTTCCCACCCGCGCTCTCAATTTACAGTTCACATTTTGTGTGTGTGGTGTTCTTTTGTTTTCTCTTAATAATCGCGCTCGCGGCCGTTAACAACGCGCTTGAGACAAGTTTTTGTTGTTGTGTGTTTTAATACCAAAAATATTTTCTTTTTTTTTGTTGTCTCTTTTTCATTTGCATATTGCAGTTAGCTTTTGCTTTGGTTTGTATACGCCTCTCTTAACATATATATACATTTTTCCCTTTTTATTTACATATTGATTTATAATTTGTTTTTTGATAAATCAATTATTTTAATAATGTCTGTCTGTTGCAAATATAATTGCAATAATCCCAGCAAGACCAGTGAAGACTTTCTTTACTGTTGGCTGTGTGACAATGTAATGCATTTTAAATGTGCTGGTTATACAGTCAAGGTGCGGGATAGTATTGCACAGGGTGGCGGCTTTAAATGGGGCTGTGATTCGTGTCATGGCTTGGAGCTTGAGATGCGAAGTTTTATGAAACGGACTGGGGATGCATTTAAAACCCTGTCAGCTGGCGTTCATATGCTCTAAGAGAAGCTTTTGGCAATGGAGTTTCAATTCAGAAGTTCTAAACTTTTGATTGAATCTCCGACGGGAAAGAGGGCCAGGTTTCAGGGCGCGTCCGTCGGCACATCGATCTCTACCAGTTCCGGCTTCCGACAATGACCCTATGGCACCAAATGTTCAGCAGCTAATATCGTTTAGGAGTCCAGCTTTGGCAGGTGTGAAGTCTCTTCTTATTTCCCCTGGAGACAGTATCCTACCAACTAACACGATATCTGTTGTAGTTTCCGAACCGTCCGGGCAAACATCCGTTCCCTGGAATATTGCCAATAAAGTAATTACAAGAGAAGCTAGTAAAGTGTTGGCTGCTTCAGCTGCTACTGCATCTGCTGTGGCAGCTACTGCTTTGCCTGGCACTTCTAGCTCCCTTGTTGTAGTTCCACCTAAAAAGCAAATTTTTATTTCGAGGCTTGATCCCAATACTACTTCTGAAGAAGTCATTGCCTACATCCAGTGTAAAGTTCAAGCCCCTGACATTGCGGTGGAAAAGTTCAGTTTTTCATATACTTGGGACATTTCGTCCTTCAAAATAAGTGTCTCCCCAGCTCTTTTTGTCCAAATCTGTCCTAAAGATTTTTGGCCGGAACACCTTATTGTAAAAAAGTATACAATAAAAAAGAAGAATCGGACTCCGCTTAGACTGCTAACTGCCTCTGTGAATACCGTTCCTTCCGGCTCGTCTGCACCTGTGGGTGAGTCAAAAAACTAATTTCGTCCCTAACTCTGGCCTATCAGAACGTACGGGGACTAAAGTCTAAACTCTCTAGACTCTATGTAGTTAGTTTAACGTTTGACTTTCATATTCTTGCCCTTACTAAAACTTGTCTGAAACCTGATATTGCCGATGCTTCAATTTTTCACTCAAAATATTTAACATATAGACATGATCGGACTATCCGTAATGGCGGTGGTGTTTTGATCGCTGTTGATTCAGCGTTCTCGTCTGAAATTGTCCAATCTTCCAATCAGGAGATTGAATTTGTTTGTGTTAAAATTTCTTTAAATTCTTTTTCTGCCTATATTACTTGTTCGTATATTCCACCACAGTCCGACTTGGCAGTTTATATTCACCATTTGGAAGCTATTCAACTTGTTTCCTCATGTCTCTCTGACAAAGACTGCTCATTGTTCTGGGAGATTTTAAACTAATTTAACGATTGGTCCTATCTGTATACCTGCACGGATATTGACTCTGCCATTTCTGTCTTCTATAAAACTCTTGAGTCGTTCTTCGATGTTTGTGTCCCGCGTGTGACTCAAGAATGGTCTGATAGCACCGGTAAGGCATCGGATTTTTCCCTTTATGTAGTTGCTCGATCAAATTTTATGGTGCTAAATTCTATAAGGATTATCTTCAGCGATGTAAACATAGGTTTTCTCGCGATCCTAAGCAATTTTATAACTTTGTCAATGTAAAACGTAAGACATCAGTGCACACGTCTTACTTATCTCTCGAAAACAATAAAGCTGACACTGATCAGGCAATTGCCGATATGGTTGCTGATTTTTTCAAAACAACTTATTCCTCTTCGATTTTTCAAGCAAATCATCCTTATCCACATCACTTTCAATCGTCTAACTGCATTTTAGACCCTGTGTTTGATGAAAGTTCGGTTCCTAGCGTGCTCAGTTCTGTCAAACCAGTATATGCACCTGACCCTGACGGAATACCAGGCTGCGTATTAAGGTTTTGTGCAGAGGCCCTATGTAAGCCAATACTTAAGTTGTTTACACTGTCCGTCACATCTTCCGCCTTCCCGTCTATCTGGAAGGAATCATATATTATTCCTCTTCATAACAAGGGAAAAAGTCTGCTGTGAAACCAACCTATTAAACAGCAAAGGCTCCATATGTAAAGTTATGTCCTTTTATAGATGCACTCCATACTTAGCAGCTTATTATCTTCTCCACACTGCCTTAGAACGGTTAGATATTATCAATGACTTAGGTGTTCTTATGGACCATAAATTAACTTTTAATCCTCATATTTCTGCTACAGTTAGTAAAGCTATGAATGTTCTTGGATTTGTGAAACAATGGTCAAAAGAGTTTGACAAAAGAGTACACAACCAAAATTCTGTACATTTCATTAATCCGTTCTATCTTAGAATACGGATCTTGCATATGGTCATCTCAATATGAGACGCACCAAAGTAAAATTGAATCTGTTCAAAGCAATTTCTGCTATTTGCTCTTGCTAAATTGGGATCGCAATGTCAATTTGCCATCATACTCTTCCTTCTTTAATTAATCGTAGAGTAATGCTTGGTGCTATCTTCATGCACAAACTTTTAATAGGTGAAATAGACTCTCCTGAGGTATTGAACCAGTTAAACCTATCTGTACCCCGTAGACCTACTAGAAATGGTATTCCTCTATCCTTAAAACACTGTATTTCTAACTATTTATTGCATGAACCTTTTTGAGTCCTATGTTCTGATTACAATCTTCTGTATCCCGTAATCAGATCAGAAGCCTCTCTGTCTCTTGTGAAAACCTCTAATTTAGCACACTTAGCTCGTAATTAGCTGTAGTTAATCATATTTTTAATTGTTTGTCCGTTTTATTTGTATTTGTCCACGCGATCGTGCCGTCCGATATACGGCTGCGCCCCACGGTCGGTCGGGCGGGAGGTGGACAGCTCTCTGCTTAGGCTCGCGCGATACAGGCTATGTCCTGGTGTCGTATAGGCCATGGCCGGCTTAAGGCAGCGAAATACTTGTGCACACTTTCCGGCAGTTGCTGTCAACATAGTTGTATTTGTTGCTGTCGTCGTTGTTTCGTTGTAAACGAGCTCACAGTGCTGGTGGGTGCAATAACCCATTTATCGATATTGCTCTCCTGTTGATCGATAACACAGGCCGACTTGATTTTTGGTGATGTTAATTTGAGATGTGTCCATAACTAATTCGGGTACGCTGATTCTGACTGCATACTCGGTTTTTGCCCATCACGTCCAGATTTTGAGAAATTAGGGGATTTGGGATTGGAAAATAGGTACCCAAAAGTATACCATAGAAAGTTACAATTCTTTTGTGTGTACATTTTTAACAAATTTTAGAATATTTTATTTAAGAAAAACAGCTCTCGTTTGCAAACATTACTAACAAATAATTTGTTAGATGCATAGGATTCCTCTAATTCTTTAAAATTAAAAAGCAGCAAATTCTTCAAATCGCTATAGCATGTGGTCGACGACCCAACCAGAAGATACCCGTTGTTGAGTTATTACGGAGAGTCGACGCTCGCGTTGTTGTCGTACAATTTGTTGTTGTAGCTGTGGCTGACAAGAATCGAGAGAGCTTGTTCCTGGGTTGGTCAGTATGGCTTCTCAAGTATAATATTATTTGATATTGCAATTTTTTAGTTATTGTTGTTAGCACAAAACTAATAGGAATATGATTGTAATTAGGCGTCTCCGTACGGAATGAGAGCCTTTTAAGCTATGTTATTCTAGCAGACGCGGATATTCTTCAGTTAGGACTTAAGTTTGCGGCGTGTGTGAAAAATACATCTAGTATAGAAATATTACTTTACATTATCCTTGTGGACCACCATTCCCCTAACGAAAACAGGCTAACCCATGTGTGCTTGTACAACCTCTTCAGTACGACTTTTTCCGCCATACAGCATAAAATTATGGGGAAACTGTGATTCCTCTAAGTTTTTTCGATTTCGGAAGCACTTCAACGTGTTCGTTGATGTTAAATAGCTGTCGATTTTTGCCACGTGGAAAGTTACTTCAATTTGCAGAGCATTTATGTTTTCACGAAAAGAGCATCGGCTACATGATTTTCTTTACGCGGTTTATAGTGGAGCTTTTCATCCTTTTTCTATCTTTGGATTAGGCTTCCGAACAGATACAGCTAACGTCAAAGGCTGGAGGTCAGTAAAAATGTTAATTTCGCGAGTGCCGTGCAGATATTGCTGTAACTTGCCTGAACCCCACAAAAGTTTGTTAATCACCTTTGTGAGCCTAACAGTTTGGCATATCATTCATTCAGGCCTCGGGCTTTATCGTTCTTATCCGTTTGATACGCTCCAAAGGAGTTGGGCTACCGATGATTCGCTAAAGCGCTATTCTAGCGATACTCGTTGTTGTGCGCTTTAACTTTCATGTGACAAAGAAGACACTACGTACTATGCTTTCTTCGGCTTATCTAGCTAAAGCTAATGGTAAAGGCAAATCATCATAAACTGCATGAGGCTGGACCACCCTGTTTAAACATTTCAAGCCCTTGGTGCAGGAGCCGCAACCATGTCTTATCGGCATACGTGAAGTCTAACCTACCTATTATAGCTTAAAAACGATAGAGCCCCTTGTTCTTGATAAATAACTGGCTCCAGATTTAGAGAGATTCTTTGTATGCCTTTATCTGCGGCGTTTGTGCACGTAAACTTTTTATTTCTTGTTTGATTAGTTTCAAAACTTATTGTTAACCTAACATTGGGCTAAGCCCTGGCTAACGACACCTGATATTATAGCTTGCAGCTGGGTAGAGTCCATGTTTTTTACGCTGTTTATAGTGGGGCAAAGGGTTATATGGCAAAACGCTGGAGTAATGTTGTTTTATTGAAGCGTGCTTTTACTTGATGAACAGAGCTGAATGCAAAGCCCCCAACAAGCGGAAGTATAGGCAAGCCCCTTTTTTGAACAACTAAGTGCGAAAGGCACTCGTTAACAGAAACATGTGTATTCATTCTAAAATTCAAATTTTGGGACCCCGTCATTGCACAGAATATTATTAAATATACATATATATATGTACATACTTTGTATATTTCTATGTATGTATATTTATATAGTCATATAGTCAATGTCATTTTTTGTTGTTTTTTTTTCTAATGGTTATATTATGCTTAAGTTTTTTGTTTTGATGAATGAAATGATAGTAAATATTTAGTTTAATAATGGAAAAAGAAAAAAATCGATATCTTGTTTATAGTGAGCGCTATTAATGGTCAAACTTAAAATACAGAAATTTTCTTGGGTGTACGCAGAGATATGAGAGCAAGTGTATGTATGTATGTACATATAAATATAATTCTGACAAATTGGATAACTACGTTAAATAGCTGTGATATAAACATCCGATTAAATGCGATACTAAAATACCGATATTGGACTTTTTTGATAAAATATTATTCCTGTTTGAGCTTGGGCGTGGCTAAAGCTAGCCCCGGCGCTCTAGTTTTAACCAAAAATGAGTTTTTAATATGTCACTTTATGCAACACGGCTACATCAATTCAAAGTAAAAGTTTAATCAGATTATTTAGATGTTTCTATCGGTATTTTCATAACACAATTGATGTAGTTCCTGTTAAATATTTTATCAAGTTAAACCCACAGCAGTGCTGTGACAGCACTCTGCAATAGTGAACAAAAGAGATGGTTAATTCATCGACATATTCATAAATAAAATCGATAGTTCCAAGAAGCAAAATCTATCGATAAAATAAATAGTGACGTCGATCGTTTTTCAGTTTTACATTAAAAGTATCTCATATTATGCTTTCATACATACATATGTATGTGTGTATTTATGTGTTATAAAATTCCGTGTTTGACGAAATACTAGTACATTTAGTTTTAATTTTGGAAATAAATTTTTTAATGTGAATCGGGCAATGAAAGCAAGGAGTCAATTTTTTTCTTGAATCACATTCGACTGCGTGTTATGAAAAGGTAATGCAAGTTACCTTAACTTGTGTAAAGTATGTACAAAGGTTCACATGTATGTACATCTATGCATATGTATGTACATATGTATCATTTTATATTTGAAGTTCTATTTTTATGAATATAAAAAACAATGTATGTACGTACAGACATACATATATGCATTCACAAGCGTACTTATATGTATGCATGTGCATACAAACATGCGTATGGATGTATGTACATATGTATATGTTCATTCTTTCATATGTACATACATACATACATACATATGTATCTATTGACTTCTGTACATATGTATGTATTTACATATGTATAACGGTTTGTATGCATGTGAATAAATCAATAAAATACATACATACGTATATATGTAAATATGCACGGGTTTGTTTTTTAAATAACAAGTATTATACATACATACATATGTAAGCCGTAAAATCTTTATGTAATTCACACACACATACATACATACATATGTATAGCACAATAGCACATACAGTTAAGCACAAAACTCTACATCCGACCGAGTTATTGCGGTGTTCCGAAAAACTGTATTTAAAATTAAAATGTTAAATATGTACGTATAGTTTAAGTAATTCTTTGCAATATGAAAGATCACCCAAATTTATTTATCACCTTATAATTTATAACAAAACATTACTTTTTTAAAAAAAAAATTTTACGGTAACTTATAGTGAAAAGTATTCTTCTTTTTCTTTGTTCCAAAAGAAACCAAAAAAAATTTCGCTGAAATTCACACTGTCAATTAATTGTTTGCAAAATAAAAACAATTATTGAAAGTGTACCTAAAACTAAGAAAACATTATTATTTAAAAACTAATATTTGGTATGCCTTGGATGGCCCTTGTAAGAGCCGTTTTATTTGTTAGAATACGTCTACCCACACGTTTCTTCAAAAATGCTCACAAATTTTCGATTGGGTTCAAGTCAGGTCTCTGGGCAGGTGTTTTAATTACTTTAATGCAATTGCACAGTAGCCAGGACCTGCATAGGAGCGAATTGTGGTTAGGTTCTATAATAAAGCTTATTATTGAACTTATTAGGGTTTTGGGGGTGAACAAAGCCAAAACTTGATACTTTTTTTTACCAATTTATTTTTGAGTATATCCAAATAGAAAGCTTTATCCATTATTTCTGTGAATATCCGAAGTTCTCCAGCCCGTCTTGATGAGATAGAACCTCACCCCATTAGTGATAATTTGCCAAACTTGAGAATGGAAACTACATATGTATGTTTTGTTGCTGAAGCGCCTCTCCATGTTTACTGCTGAAAGTAATGGCTTTTTCCTAGCTACTTTTGATGAGTATTTATGCAACTTTAACTGGCTTACGGACTTCTGGAAATAATTTTTTAGGTTTGTCGCTAACTCTCTTGGGCTGATTTGGGGGTTATTGCCGACCTCCTTGATATTTATACCCTTGCAGAGGGTATTATAAAGAAGAAGAAGCTGAGTAGATATAGCCGTGTCTGTCTGTGCGGATGTGTTTTATTCAGCCATCTTAAAAGCTATCGTGCTGAAACTTGTGCGGCTGTGCGTTTTATTACATGGGTCAGATCAAGTATGAAAATCTCTAGGATCGGACCACTGTATAAAACATCAGATCCCAAAATTTCAATCTGCTCGGATAAATAGAACACAAGTTACAGTCAATAAAAATCGGCTCTGCTCAATCGCTGCTTGCTGCCTACTACGTCATTGCTCGAATCATCAGAGCACACGCATACACACACAGACGCAACGCTACATAAAGTATATATGTATGCGTGCCAATCGCAATGTGCATGTCAAAGGGGATGGGAAAGAAGAACGAGAAGTGGAAATAATATTTGAGAGGTTCTGTCTGTATAGAAAAAGAGTTTGGAACATGTAAAAATATTATGGCCATTGGCCAAAGATTGGGAAAGGGTATAAAAACTCCCGCACAGCCGAAGTTAGCTTCTCTAATATTTTTTGTTCAGATTATTTTGTAATCCAGCATCATGCTCTCCGCAAACCCTTTTTTATACCATGCACCCATAGGGTGAAATGGTATATTAAAGTCGCCAAAAGTGTATATATTTCCGATGCCATAAAGTATATACATATATGCATGATTAGGATCAACAGCCGAGTCGATCTAAATTTGAAATTCGGACACGCCCCCGCAAATTAGATAAAACCGATTTTTCAAAGACTAGGCTAGCTACAGGCATCGAATTTAGTATGTGTGTGTTCAAAATTTTTCCACGCCATCCACCCATCCATCCACCCCCGCCAACTTAATAAATCTGATTTTCTACAAAACTAACAGAGCTATAGCTCTACGTACTATTTGGTACGTGGATTTCCAAAGATTACTAATATTTAAAATTTTTGCCACGCCCACTTCCGCCTCCATAATCTAAAAAAAAACCGATTGCCTGTCGCATTTATTTGACTATCAAAACCAAATTCAGCACACTAATTAGCCCTGTTAATATCTACCAACCTACCAAATTTTATTATAATCGGACTAGATTACACTAGGCGGCCCATAACGACCGTAGGCGAGTGGCCGCGCTCGTGTGTTTGTTAGAGTGAGCGAAATAGAATATGCTATGAGGCATGTAAAAAACATTTAAAAGACATACATTTGGTCAACGAAATATAAAATATATTTTCACCAGGTGCATGAAACTTGACAGATACCTCAAATTGATGCGTTATTCAGGTGCTTTAATAAGACTTATGTTCATAGCTCGCAAATAACTGTTAACCGTTTCACACTGTCGCGAAATAAGTGTTCTTCACTGAGACTTTGAGCAAAAGGTCTGAGAGCAACCGATTGGATTGTTCGTAAATAAATTTTGCTCGCGCTCAGTCGAAGAGTACTTTTTTCTGTTCTCTTTTGCTCTGCTCATTCCGAGACCGTTTGCTTCTGAACGACGATTCAAAAAGTCTTTTGCGCATGTATGTGTGTATGTGAAGTTTCGTGGGTTTTACGCGTCAATTCGCTTTGTGAGTTTCGATTGAGCACAGTGATTTTAACAAAATGGGACGTGAAACTAATAAAAAAGTGCATCAATTTTTTCAATTTGTTCTAAACAAAAAATTAGTCTGAAATACATACAATTTTTTCAAGAAGATCTAAAGTGAAATTTAATGTTGCAATTTTACACAACGTACAACTGTGCATCGAAAAGAAGACAAATAGTTGAAAAGACCGTTTGCGTTGAGTTTTTCAGTCAATCGGTCTTTTGGTGAGCCTCACTGTGTGAGCGTGAATCGTTTCACTCTTTACGCGCTGTTCACTCAAAGACCGATAAGCAAATTGCTCAACTGTTAGCGCTCAACCGAAAACCGAATCGAAAACAACCAAAGGGTCTTGCTCAGAGCGAGAGCGAGAAAGTATGATTTTTTTCGGTTGTTCTCGCGAACAGAGCGTAAGGAAAAAAACGGTTAACAGTTATATGCAAGCTATGCTTATGTTGTTCAAGCACTAAATTCCGAGAGAGAAAGTCAATATGCGCCATTCGCTTCTATACTTTATTTCGAAATCAAATGCCTGTAAAAACGCCTACCATCTAAAACTCCATGTAAAATCTAGTTTTGTACTGCTGGCCTTAAATGAATTACAGTCAGTAATAACTATAAATTTACGACTCTGCAAATAGTGTCGGAAGTGTTTAATAGCATTTACTACTGCTAACGTCTCCAGTTCGTATGAATGGTATTTAGATTCGGCGGCAGACGTGCACTTACTGTAATACTCTAGCACATGAGGTTTATTGTCAATTTTATGTCTTTATTGTCAACGATGTCTTCTGCCGAGCAAGACGGCGTATTTATGTCCAGATTTTACACAATAGTTGCATTTCATTTACTTGGGATACAAGGTTTCGCTTCTTAAACGTGTGAGCTTGAAATTGTTGTTGCATTTCATTTCGGGTTTTAATATTGTTTGTAAAAACCCAGTGCGACAATTTGTCTACGATTCGTGCCATGTGCGCCAGAGCTATTAAGCCGCGGTTTCCTCCAGATTATTAGGTTTAAACTTTGACATTAGTAAGGTGACAATTCGGCTGCCATATTCGGTGTAACTTTCTCCAGACTTTGGTCGCCCGTTTAAAATTTTTAACAGTACGGTAGCAGACGTTTCATTGCCTATAAAGCGTTGTACAAAGAGTTCTTTAAATTGTAGCCATGTGATGCCAGCAAAACATACTTGGAACAGCCCATGTGATGCGCTCTAGCGCCTTACTTAAAGTTATCATCAAACTGCTACCTTTGGGCATTTTATCAGCAAAGATGAGGTCCACTGTTGTACACCAAGCTGAGGCATCTGCACCAGCACCTCAGGATTAAATTTTGGCAGAGTTATGTTTTCCCTTTTCATCAGTTGCCGATACGCTTGGTGTCTGCATATTTCTGATGATTTTCAAAAGGTTGTTGTTTTGCTCTTGCAAAGCTGCTAAGTACGCATCGGTGTTATTTGTAGGCAAATCAGATCCCACTTCTGATGTCGGGGCGTCCTTTTCAACAACGCTCTTATTTTGTTCACTCATGATTATTAACACATTTAGCTTTTGACTTCTTTTTATACCATACACCCATAGGGTGAAATGGTATATTAAAGTCGCCAAAATGTATGTAACAGGCAGAAGGAAGCTTTTCCGACCACATAAAGTATATATATTCTTGATCAGCATCAACAGCCGAGACGATCTAGCCATGTCCGTCTGTCCGTCCGTCCGTCCGTCTGTATGAACACCTAGATCTTGGAGACTATAAGAGCTAGAGCCACCAAATTTGGTATGTAGACTCGTGTCATATGTACGCTTATCGAGTTTGTTTCAAATGTTTGCCACGCCCCCTACCGCCCCCGCAAATGATATAAAACCGATTTTCTTAAACACCATAGCAACTAGAGACACAAAATTTGGTATGTATATTTGCTTAGTAAATGCGCACATTTTGTGTTTAGAAAAATTTTGCCACGCCCCCTACCGCCCCCGCAAATTACATAAAACCGATTTTCTTAAACACTATAGCAACTACAGACACAAAATTTGGTATGTATATTTGCTTAGTAAATGCGCACATTTTGTGTTTATAAAAATTTTGCCACGCCCCCTACCGCCCCCGCAAATCAAATAAAACCGATTTTCTCAAAAACTATTTTAGCTAGAGACACCATAGTTGGTATGAATATTTGCTTAGTAATTGCGCCCATTTTTAATGTGTAAAGATTTTGCCGAGCCCTCCTTCGCCCCCGTAATTTGAAAAAACTCGATTATCTCCCGTAATTTTCTACCTTGTGCAATCAAATTTAGCACACTTAAATTTGATACTAATATCAAGCAAAATACCAAATTTAATCAAAATCGGAATAAAAATAGTCAAGTTATGCATATAAACGTTTTTCCATATGGCCGGAAGTGGCCGTTGGCTGGTGGGGGCGCTAGGGTGCTCGAATGCTTGAGTGAGCGAAATACTAAGATATGCTTCTAAAAAGCATGCAAACAGATTTTTTTAAAAATACGAAAATGCATTGGTTATTATAGATTTAAAATATTTGTTTTACTGGTGTATGGTATATCCAAGTCGGCGAGACGACTTACTTACTTCATTATTTACTAGCACTTTTACTTATTGTCCTTTTCGCTTATTATTTCGGAGAAACTGTGTGGTTAGTTCCATTGGGGTATGTTGTTCTGATCTTTTTCCGATCCGATAATAGCAGCTTCAGGGCATCAGTTTATTTTAAAAGGTATTGAGTCATCAGTTCCAACGCAAGAAATATCGGAAACGATGATCGAGAAAGGATTTTTGGTGAAATAACTTGTAAATATTATTAACAGAAACCAAATCGGAAACCAAGCCGCTCTTCGAAACTGAGCTCTAACCCAGCAAAGCTGTCAAAGCAAAATGCAGTGTGCCCCATTTACAACCATCAGCTTCAAACTGATGCGGAATCAAAACCCTTATTCAGAAGCTTATTGAGTTGCTTATTGAGCACAAAAACGAGTTGTTACCATTCCCTGACTTAAGTAGTATTGACGTCACGATTATATCGCAAAATTCTTAATAATTGCTAATAATAATTTTGAAATAACAAAATATGCCTTCTAGGCAACAAATCATCCAGACAGCAAAGCTCAATGGACTACAATCCTAATCAAGAAGCGCATAGAACCGTATGAAACGCAGTACCTACAAGCAACTGCTTAATCAAGTGTCCAAACAAGCTGCAGCAGCACTACACTGCACACTGGTTCCAATGTCGAAAATGTTAGCAGAAACTTTTTTTTTGAGAGTCCTGTAAAATTACCAGGCCTTTAAAGTAAGCTGTTTGATTACGTCACCTTTCACTCTGTTCTCTGTGCAAACATAAAGAGATTTTAAGTTGCTTAATTCTGGGACTTTCTTTCAATTTAAAAGTAAATCAAAACCAAGTTATCAATATTGCTGGAGAAGCACGTTGCTCTCCCTACGGTAAATTTTGATTGGTTGGTGCGTGACTTGAGACTTCGCGTTGTTGATGTACATGTTGTTCTTGTAGCTGTTGTTGGCGAATATCGAGAGTTTGGTCCTGAATTGGTTGGCATGGCTTCTTAAATTATTCTATTTGTTATTACAATTTTTAAATATTGGAATTGGAATTTTGACATTTTAATTAAATTGAGTTCATGCAAATATGTGTGTTAAAAGTTAATTTATGGTCCATTAGAACGTCCAAATCATTAATACAATTAGAAGTTTTAAAGGAGTTTTTTAATGAGTAATGAATAAATGAATATTCACTGATGGAAGAACATTAATCAAGAGTGTGGAAAGCGGAGAGTCCAATAACTTTCCTGAGGTACACACGATGACACAAGAATAGAGTTAGAATAATTCTGTATTCTATTCGTTAGAAGTCAATAAAAAGGGTCAATAACAACATGCAGCGTTTGTTGTGAAGTTGTTATTGGTTCATTATATTTGCTGCATCAAAATTCGGTGAATGTCCACTGGCGACACAGTGGGCTATAAGTGCCTTTTTTTGTATATTGGAATATTGTCCGAGTTTGTAGTCTGATCTATGTTGTTGGGTGGTCGAAACATATCTCAAAATAACAAAATAGAAAACAAGTCGTTTTTTCTATTGCTTATTCAAAAAGTAGTTGGCCAAAAACAAGTTTAACGAGTAAAATAATTTTTATAAAGTTGGAAAAAAATTTTGTATGCTGCATTTGCAGTAAGCGGTGATCATAACGACGTACCGCTTTAAACGTTACACTCATATATATTTAACATTTTTCCCGTCGCTTTGTACGAATATTATTTTCAAATAATATATATATATATAGTAGCTCTTCTTTTTTGTGCCCCCTATTTAAAGAATAAACAAAACATATTTTTGCACTTTTATTCTCATTAATAGATATACATAACCTTATGTTTTACTATTTCTTGTAACTGCCTTTTATTTTTTATAACTGTCACAGAATGTTTTTTTATACCCCTGCAAAGGGTATTATAAAACTGGTTAGATGTTTCTAACGCAAAGAAGGAGCCGTTTCCGATCCCATTAAGTATATATATTCTTGATCAGCATGAAAAACTAAGTAGATACAGCCGTGTCCGTCTGTGCGGATGTGTTTTATTCAGCCATCTTAAAAGCTATCGGGCTGAAATTTGTGCGGCTGTGCGTTTTATTACATGGGTCAGATCAAGTATGAAAATCTCTAGGATCGGACCACTGTATCAAATAGTTATATACGAAAAGTAGGTGACACAGTTGTAGTATCGCTAAGAAATTTACTAATAGCATAAAACATCAGATCCCAAAATTTCAATCTACTCGGATAAATAGAAAACAAGTTATAGTCAATAAAAATCGGCTCTGCTCAATCGCTGCCTGCTGCCTACTACGTCATTGCTCAGACGCAACGGTTTATAAACTACATGTGTATGCGTGCCAATAGATACAATCGCGGCATGAATGTTGATCACGCCACCGGGTGAACAGCAGGAAGTGAGGGGTAGGATTTTTGTCCAAAGAGAATACGGTCATACTGAGGAGAGTGATGGGGAGTTATTCTGTCTTTCGCCATCATTAATCCAGTTCCAGTTTTTCCACGACCACACGTATCTCTGCTTTATTTTCTTTTGTTCTAAGTACTTTATAGCTCGTTCAAATCGTGTGTGAAACTTCTCTTTCCGTAAATAAATATAGTGTTAAAACGAAGCATCCAGCCCCTTTTTTATTCATTTGCACACCACCCACTCATTCATACCAGAAGAAATTGGCAAACGCCAAGTGTTGGTATTGGTTAGGATTTAACCACCCCTCCACTAACATTGGTCCTTCGAGCCGGATATCCTTCAGTTTCTCCAGCTAGAATTGGTGGAAATCCTGATAAGTACAACAATTGATATTTTCAAGTCTTACTACTATACACAATTTCATACATAAACATTTAAAAGTAGATAGCCGCCAAAAAAACGTTCCCAAATTTCATTCCTACGATCCTGCAAAAAGGAACAGACGTTTTATAGGAGTCTCCTAACAGTGTTTGGCCACATACATCTGCCAGATTGCACTGGATTCCGGCGTCTTTGGGGACTCTGGACTTGATTTTTTGGTCATTTGGGCTTCGTGTAGAGAAAGGGGGAGGCTGCCACCCGGAGAAAGGTCTCCTGCCTTTTTTTAAACTCTACCGACTCGAAAATTTGGACTTGTGCCTACAAAATGGCCATAAAGCCACTCCGAAGAGTCCCCGCGAGGAACAACCCTCAAATAGAAACTCGCCAATAAAGAATCGGCGTGCTCACGATAGACAGTCATATGCTGATACTGTGAGAGACGCGGTAGCTGCTCCGTCGACCTTGTCTCAGACGGGTAACAAGGCCTTGAATGGTCAACGTACTTAGCAGGAATGGCAGACAGTAAGTCGGAAAAACAAGAGACCAAGACCAAGACCAGACGTCATATTTGTCAATTGCGAGGATGCAACCAAACAGCAGCAAGTCACAGAGATGATCACAACAAAAGATTCTCTGTCGGAATTCTGACGGCGGTATCAACATCCAAATGGAGAAACAGGACAGCCAAATCACACAGGGGCTAAAGGCGGCTATACAAGACGCACTTGGCGATAGTGCAGTAGTCCGAGTTCCCAAAAAGGTGATCGTTGTCGAAATTAAGGACATCCTGAGGGCTTACATGCCAGACGACGTACTCAAGGCAGTGTTCGCATCGCAAGACGGAGATATACCAGCAGATGCAGTACAAAGATTAAGAAATGCATAAGGCAACACACAGACAGCGACCCAACGACTGCCAGCGGAGTTGGCTAAAAAGCTACTTATCGAGGGTGCAAGACGAATCGGATGGTCAGTCTGTAGGGGGAAGATCAAGACAGAACCACTCACATGCTTTAAATGCTTTGAGTTCGGGCATGTACCAAAAAACTGTGGCAGCCCATCAAAAAAAAAAAAAAAAAAAGCTCTTCTGCTCTCTGACGTGACGTTCGTGTTTTTTCATAGCTCCTGAGTTTTTATGGCATAGCGACATATCTCCGACGACATATCTCCGCCCAGTACATTTTTCTGGCGGAGATATGTCGCATTTTTAACGGCGGAGATATGTCGTTGTAAAACGACATATCATCGCCGGTGATCTGTGCGGAGATATGTCGTTTCAAAACGTCATATCTCCGCCGTTAGAAAAACGACATATCTCCGCGCGAAATTATGTCGTTTCAGAACGACATATCTCCGCGCGAAATTATTGTTGGGGTTTATTATTATATCATCGCCGGTGATTTGCGCGGAGATATGTCGTTTCAAAACGTCATATCTCCGCCGTTAAAAAAACGACATATCTCCGCGCGAAATTATGTCGTTTCAGAACGACATATCTCCGCGCGGAGATATGTCGTTTTTCTAACGGCGGAGATATGTCGTCGGAGATATGTCGTTACCCCGTTTTTATCAATATTTATTGTTTCCCTCAATTTTTAATTGTGCTTAGTTTGTTTACGCTTTCGTTGGTGTGGTTTGCTTGACACCCGTGTGTTTTATTTGCAGAATTTGCCAAATTAATTAGTTAATTATTTATTAATTAGTGTTTTCTTCTCTCTCGTCATTGCGTCTGCAGTTGCTCTCCTCACAGCCCCGATCATACCATCATTTTCTCATTTTTCATATCATTCTCTCTT
Organism: Drosophila insularis; assembly: GCA_018903935.1. NCBI lineage: Eukaryota > Metazoa > Arthropoda > Insecta > Diptera > Drosophilidae > Drosophila > Drosophila insularis. Next base: position 22,077 of record JAEIFP010000859.1, read on the forward strand.
CTTTGTGCTTGTGCTGAGCTTCTCTCCCGCGTAATTACTTTTGTAACGCCGCCTCCCAAACCTTATAACTGTTCTTGCACTCTTTCTTGTGCTGTGCACTCTAGCTGTCTCTTTGCTTTATTTGTATTTATTGATTTTATATCGATAATTATCTTAGTTCTGTGTATTTAAATTTTTAATTTTCTATACATTTTTATATTTGCCTTGTGTTTCTCTTAGCGTTTCAATGGCTTGTTGTCTACCTACTTGCAAGCATTCTGATCCCCTTGATGATCAGTATAGGGCAATATCGTGTTGGCTAACGGCCGCGACTATGACAAGTATTCTGGTTTGTCTGTGTCTAATCCCGAGCTTGGCTTAATGCGCTGGACATGCCCATCTTGCGCTAGTCAGCAGCTTGACTTTACCGTATGTATAGGGATCTCCGTTTAAAGTTTCTCTCTTTAAACAAACTGGCCAAACAGCTGTCTAACGAGTGTGACTCTAGCGTACATATAAATGTACAATAATGTCGCAATTCAAGTTCGCTCCACCTTCTGAGAAGTTGGCCAAGAAATGTACTGTAATGACCGGTTTCCACTTGGAGTTGAATTGAAGAAAGAACACGTCAAGCTTGGTTGGTGGTAATATTCAGATTGATTTTTATTCTACAAATATTCTTTGACTTAACCTATTGTTACATAGATATTCTTATGCTGCGACTTAAGCAACAGCTACAAAAGAGAGAGAGAGTGTCAGTACATACATACATATTATTTAGGGCACTTGCGTCAACGTGCTTGGTCAGCGTTTACACGCTGGCTTAACCCTAGCTCATGTTACGCCTGTGCATTGTTGCTTATGTGAATATATGTATGTGCATATATAAATGTACACACATATATGAACATGTTTAGCTGTATATTTATTTGAGTATGTTTATGTGAATATACTAATGTATACACATAAACATATTCAAGTGCACACTTATGTTTTATTGCGTACATATTTGATTGTTTATACTTGCAACAAAGTGTTACAAGTTGAGCTCTTTGTGTTGAATGATTTTTGGTATGGATATACTACACCTCCCCTTTTTTAGAAAATAACGTAATATTATGGAGTTATTTATTAATTACTAATAATGATAATAAATGATTGATTAATAGTAATATATGTATGTTTGTTAGAAAAATTGTTATATTTGTGTCTGGACAGATAAATTTTCTTTCTCAAAAATTTCCTTTTTTTTTTTTATTGAAGTAGTTATAGTAGTTGAATCCAAAAAAAATTTTATATATTTCTTTTCGTCTTTCTTTTTATACCATACACCCATAGGGTGAAATGGTATATTAAAGTCGCCAAAATGTATGTAACAGGCAGAAGGAAGCTTTTCCGACCCCATAAAGTATATATATTCTTGATCAGCATCAACAGCCGAGACGATCTAGCCATGTCCGTCTGTCCGTCCGTCCGTCCGTCTGTATGAACACCTAGATCTCGGAGACTATAAGAGCTAGAGCTACCAAATTTGGTATGTAGACTCGTGTCATATGTACGCTTATAGAGTTTGTTTCAAATGTTTGCCACGCCCCCTACCACCCCCGCAAATGATATAAAACCGATTTTCTTAAACACCATAGCAACTAGAGACACAAAATTTGGTATGTATATTTGCTTAGTAAATGCGCACATTTTGTGTTTATAAAAATTTTGCCACGCCCCCTACCGCCCCCGCAAATTACATAAAACCGATTTTCTTAAACACTATAGCAACTACAGACACAAAATTTGGTATGTATATTTGCTTAGTAAATGCGCACATTTTGTGTTTATAAATAGCTAGAGACACCATAGTTGGTATAAATATTTGCTTAGTAATTGCGCACAGTTTTGATGTGTAAAGATTTTGCCACGACCCCCTCCGCCCCCGTAATTTGAAAAAACTCGATTATCTCCCGTATTACGATTATTTTCTACCTTGTGCAATCAAATTTAGCACAGTTAAATTTGATACTAATATCAAGCAAAATACCAACTTTGATCAAAATCGGAATAAAAATAGTCAAGTTATGCATATAAACGTTTTTCCATATGGCCGGAAGTGGCCGTTGGCTGGTGGGGGCGCTAGGGTGCTCGAATGCTTGAGTGAGCGAAATACTAAGATATGCTTCTAAAAAGCATGCAAACAGATTTTTTTAAAAATACGAAAATGCATTGGTTATTATAAATTTAAAATATTTATTTTACTGGTGTATGGTATTTTTTAAATTATTTTTGCAAATTTTTAACCTATCCTTATGAACTGTTTGTATCTTATTTTTATTATTCCTAATTTTTATATTGTTGTTTTTAGATATTTCTACAACTTCGAATGGTCCTTGTATATAGGCTGAAAAACTTAAAAAAACTTTATCTTCTATTTCTATTTTAAGATCTGCTGACTTATTGTCATAAAAATTTTTCTGGTATTCCTTACGTTTATCTAACATTATTCTTGCTCTACTGTATGCTAGTTCTAATCTAAACTTAACTTCTTTAGCATAATCATCTACGTTATATAATGGTTCTATTCTATTTATGCTATTAAAATGGGTTGGTAAATTATTTTGTTTACCAAATACAAGTTCATAGGGACAATATTTGTGTGTTATTGATGGGGTTGTGTTAAAACAGTACACAAGATATTGTAACCATATGTCCCAATCAGTTTTATCTACTGATATATATGCTCGAATGTACTCATTGAATGTCCTATGACTTCTTTCAACGGTACCCAAGGTCTGGTGGTGGTGTGCAGTAGACGTAAAGTTGTCTATTTTTAAATATTTGCACAAGTCATTTATTATTGAATTTTTGTATTCTGACATTTTTGTATGTAGACAATATTGCTTCTTTATCTTTTTCTATAATGGTCACCGGTTGGAGTAGCGCTACTCTTAATGTTTTCAATATTTTATTGCCCATTTCTTTAAAAGATTCTATTGATAATGTTTCAAAGATCTTTTCACTCGGTGCCAATTTGAGTTGTTTGATTTTGAGTATGCCGGCTTGTTTTTCAAGCCTTTGAAAAAACTGACCTAAGTCTAGATTTCCATTGGTGTACAGATCTCCAATCTCAATTCTTGCTATAACTTTCTTTCCATGTTGGAGGAAACATAAATCGTGTGTTATGCGCAAGGTCACTACTTTTCGTACTTCATCATTGCAGAGTACTTCATGTATTTTGGGCTTAGAAGCATCATTTAGTACGTGCCTAATTGTATTTTGATTTTTATCATCTGGCCAGAGATTATTTTGTCTACTTTGCTGCCTGGTAATGACTTTCAGGACATTTGCTTTTGTGTTTTTTAGATCCTGTATTGTAATGCGGGATAGTGCATCCGCAACAAAATTATCTTTTCCCTTCAGATATTCTACTGTAAATTCATATTCCTCTAGATCAAGTCTCATTCTTGTTAATTTTGAACTCGGATTTATCATAGAAAATAAATACGTTAGGGGTCTGTGGTATGTTTTGACTCTGAAATGTCTGCCATATATATATGGGCGAAAGTGTGTAATGGCCCAGTGTATCGCAGCTAGTTCTTGCTCAGTAGTACTTTTATTACTTTCACCTTTAGTGAACGAACGGGATGCGTATGCTACTGGCAACTGCTTATCGGCATAAGTTTGAGTTAGCGCTGCTCCACATGCATATTTGCTAGCATCTGCTATTATGCAAAACTCTTTGCTAAAATCTGGATACTGCAGCAGTGTGGGTTCTTCAGATATTGAAATCCTTTTTGGCATTCTTCAGACCAAACAAATTCTACTTTTTTCTTACACAGTTGTGTTATAGGACGTGCATGTTCTGCGAAGTTTTTAATAAAACGTCTGTAATAGTTGCAAAAGGCTACGAATCTTCTAGCACTATCAGCATCTGTTGGTACTGGGTATTTTTCAATGACGTCATATTTGGTGTCATCTGGCAATATTCCTTTGTCGGTACACTTGTGAACCAAGAATGTCACTTCGTGCATGAAGAATGAACATTTCTCTGGATGCAGTTTTAGGTTGTGTTTTCTGCATATGTCAAAAATATCCTTTAGATTTTTGAGCATGTGTTTCTCCGAACAGCCGATGACTATTAAGTCATCCATGTAAAGGAATGCTTGTGACGGATTTAATCCAGAGAAAGCAATTGTCATCATTCTTTGAAAAGAATTTGTTGCTATTTTCAGACCATACGGTAGTCTAGTAAACTGATAAGATCCATTGCTAGTGGAAAATGGCGTAATGCTTCGCAATTTATCTTTTAGTTCTATTTGGTGAAAACCGGACATTAAATCTAGACATGAAAAATATTTGGCTCTGCCTAGTTGATCAAGAATATCGTCTATTCTTGGTAATGGGAATTTATCGGACAACAATTTTTTGTTTATTTGACGATAGTCTATTACCAATCGCCATCGTTTCTTTTCTGATCCTGGTAAACCCTTTTTTGGTACCAGTAGCAACGGACTATTATACTCGGACACTGATGGTTCAACTATTTTATTTTTAATGAGTTTATCGACTTGTCTATTTATTTCTTCTTTATGCATGTGTGGTATTCTGTAATTTTTTGTGTATACTGGCTGGTTGTCATTCAATCTTAGTTCTTGTTTATAAAAGTTATTTGTAGTAATCGGTTCGTTTTCTAAACCAAATATATCTGTATACTTGGTGCAAAGCTCTTCTAGTACGTTTTTGAACATAGGTGGGAAGTTTGGCTTCAGTTTTTGCATTACTGATTGGCTTCTTTGGTCATCAGTTGTCTGTACAATTTCGTAATTCTTTAATGATTCATATTTTATGTTTTTTAAATTTAAAATTTTTACACTTTTTGTTGTGTTTAAAATTCGGACAAATGTTTTGTTCGGGCTTGAGATCGAATTTCCAATAAATATTCCATTTTCGACCTCTTGATTTAAGATGACGATATTTGAGTTTTCATTTGGAATATTTATTTGTCGGACTACTTCAGAGTGTAATATTGGGATATTTATTGCAAAATTTAAATTATTTGGTCTTAATATTAGCAAATCGTTTGGTTCACTGAAATCTAATTGGCAATTGAATGTTTTGAAGAAATCTAGTCCTAAAATTCTATCAAATGGAATTGGGAAACTTTCGTCCACTATATGGAAATTGTGTGAAATTATGAATTCATTTTGTCTTAGTTCTATAAGGGTTAGACCTTTGGAAGTAATTGAACCTTCACCAATTCCTGATATTTCAATTGTGTTTGAAGTATCTATATGTTCAAAAGGATCTGTTTTTTCTTTTATTATTGATACGTCTGCACCTGTATCCAACAAGAAGGTATAGGTGTTGTATGTATTTTCGTTTTTAACTTTGATGAAAATACTTAGGCTAAGATTGAATGTGTATACATTTACAGTTTCTTCTGAATATCTGCAGGGATCTATTGGTTTTCCGAATTACTTTGAGTAAGTCGTACATTACCATTTCCGTTGTTAGAGCTACCTCGGTTGGAATTACCTCGGTTCGAGCTGTTTCGGTTGAAATTATTTCTTCCTCGGTTGTTGTACCGTGAATTACCACGATATCCACCGGTATTATTATTATTCCTATAACCGTTGTTTTGGTAATTACCTCTACCTAGGTAATTATTTTGTCCATTTCTATTGTATTGACGGTAGTGCATGACAGGAATCGCTTGTCCTGTTTCTGCTGTACTACTGTCTACGAACTTTGTTGTTAGTTCGTTCATGTCACGGAAAATACCTGCTTTTAATACGTTACGTACTTGATTGTTTATGCAGTTCTTTGTTATTGCCTCTGTAGCGACTGAAAGTGTATAGTTTTTAGCTAGTACGACAGATGTGCCATCGTGTATAAAGGCACCTTCCAGAGATTCAGTAAGCTTTTCAATCTCTTGGGCATACTGACTTGCTGTTTTGTTCCTCTGGGGTAGGTTTTTGATTTTTGCCGTTATTGACTCTACTGATTCTGTTTTTACATTTGATGAGATACTGTCAATGATCTCTTCTATTGTCTGTTCAGAGGTTATCAAATTTCTTGTGTGACCTTTTAATTTTGATTTTATTAGGCACACTGCTGTTTCCTCATGGTCGCCTTTTAGTGTATTTATCAAATTCAATGCGTCCATGAAACTCTGAAGGTTTTCTCTTCTGCCATCAAACTGTGGAATGAGGTTTGAGGCCATCTTTAAAAAATCAGTGACTGTTTGAGTCATTTTTGCGTTTCTTGGCGAAATGGCTGGTTTGTTAAGAGTTATTTTTGCTTGATCTGAACTCACTGATGGTTCTTCTTGATCCATCTTTTCTTCAGCCGTTAACTGGTTTTTGTCTTCTAGTGATATTGAAATATCCAAATCGATTGTTTGTTTATATTCAATATTATATCTTTTTAACAGGGATTTTGCCTTTTGTTTGCAATCATTATAGAATGCATTTGCGGCTGTTTTTCGTCCCGTAGTTAATTTACTATAGTGTTCTTTTAACACTGCTCTAATATTTTCTAGGCTCTCTATTATTATTTTCGAGTGTTTTTCTATCGTACTTTGGGATGTTTCCCTATTCTGCGAGAGGCACTTACAAGATTTATTTAATTCCTGCGCATAAAAATAATTATTTTTAATCACTAAATCTGATTATTATCCCCTAATAATACAAAAATCTTTATAAAATTATAATATGCGTCTAGCTTCTCTTAATATATCATCCCAATTAATCATATTTTGTTAAAAATGATTTACACTCTTTTTTTTTTTTTTTTTTAATTCCCTGAGAGATCAACTATCTCTATGGGTTGTTTGAATAGTTTATGTACCCATGTGGGTAGAATCCTGTTTTTTCGCTTTAGACGATTATACGCTTCTACTATAGATCTTTCTATTAAGTGGGCTATCCCCGATTTAAATTTTCTATTATTCACAATCCAATATTTGATTTCTTTATATTTTGGATTGGTCTCGCCTCTGTTAAAGAAAAAATCTAAGAATGGAACGTATTTGTTCAAATATTTAAGTTCTATTCGACCCATTTTATACTGTATTTAGGCCCTCTGCTCTACTCTGATATTTTTTCTTAATTATTTTATTATGCATTGCATATAATTTCAAAGCCAGATTTAAGGCTACTAATATTAAGATAGCTAACAACAATACCCCTATTTCTTCTAAATTTTCCTTGTGATCTATTATTTTAACGCTGTTAACGACATTAGCCGTTGGGTGGTCTATTTTGGATTCTTGGGAACCCATCTTCCTAGCAAAACTTTTTATTTTCTTGGTCGTTTAGACCTGTTTTCTATCTGTTTGACGGAGAGAAAAAAAAATTCCTTTATGGATTCGATATTATGATATTATTATTTTTTTTTTTTAATATAATTCAAAATTTTGAGAGAAAGAAAAATTATCTAAACTGTGTTTCGCACAGTGAGCCAGAGACGTGGAAAAATTATAGAGTATGTGGTTGGCTCACAATTCAAGTATACATATCATTTGTTGTTTAGAAATTACAAAAAAAATCTCCAACCACATTGTTAGTAATAGCCTTGCCGAAAGTTAGTAGTTCGCAAGTTGCACTTTCGTGCTTCAACTTGCTATTTATCTTATAAGTATAATTATTAAATTAAAGGCAAGTTAAGGCTTGCGCATTTCTGCGGCCCCCTTGCGTTTCTTCGCTCTTTGGCGAAGTTCAGCTTTTAATATGTTAATACGCTCTATGCAGCGTTGTCGGTCTTCCTCCGTCTTCAGAGTATCCAGTAAGTCTACTTCCAGCCTCTTCTGCTGAAGTAGCTTACGTACTTGGCCTCCTCTCTTAGTCTTCTTTGGCTGTGTAGATTTTGTGTTGCGGGCCCGGTACTCAGCTATTGTGAGTGGGCGTGGTCCATCGTTGGGATACAGCTCTAATACCTCTTCGAGGAGGGGTGCATCCCTTTGTACGGTAGGTACAGCCGTCAGGCAATCCAAATCCTCTGGATGTGACGGTTCGGTGCTAGTCATCAGCACTTGCTTTTTTTTTTTTCAATTGTTAATTTATATTTTTGTGTGTGTGTGTGTATGTCCTCGTTTTTTTTTTGATTATTTTGTATTTATTTGATTTTTTTTTTTTTAATTCCTCTCTTTTTTTTTATTCCATCAAGTAGAAATGGAAAGTACCTGCTGCGTTTGTGTAGCAGCATATATTTGGTATACTCAATAAGAAGCACATTACTATTCTTGTGTCTCCTTTTACTGGGAATCTTTCTTCAGTTTGTTCTGAGTATATAGTTCTTATTTGCACTAGAGTTAGCGAGCTTTGAGGGGAGTGGCTGTATTCACTTCTAAACACCTCAATTATGTTTTCTCTTAAGCCCGGGTTCCGTTTGGTAACTCTTTGAAAGTAGTTATCCATCGTTACCGTTTCTCATTTTCGTGCTTATATTTTCTTTTTTTTTTCTTTGTTTCTAACACACACACATACGTACACAAAATTTTCTCCTTGGTCCTCGATGTCCTTAGTCCTGGGTCCTTCGATGTCCTTAGTCCTGGGTCTTCGATGTCCTTAGGCCTTGTCTTGGCCTATTGTCACGGTCGCCATATAATGACCGGTTTCCACTTGGAGTTGAATTGAAGAAAGAACACGTCAAGCTTGGTTGGTGGTAATATTCAGATTGATTTTTATTCTACAAATATTCTTTGACTTAACCTATTGTTACATAGATATTCTTATGCTGCGACTTAAGCAACAGCTACAAAAGAGAGAGAGAGTGTCAGTACATACATACATATTATTTAGGGCACTTGCGTCAACGTGCTTGGTCAGCGTTTACACGCTGGCTTGGCTCTAGCTCATGTTACGCATTATTGCTTATGTAAATATAAGTATGTATGTGTAATTATAAATGTACACACATATATGAACATGTTTAGCTGTATATTTATGTGAGTATGTTTATGTGAATATACTAATGTATACACATAAACACATTCAAGTGCACACTTATGTTTTATTGCGTACATATTTGATTGTTTATACTTGCAACAAAGTGTTACAAGTTGAGCTCTTTGTGTTGAATGATTTTTGGTATGGATATACTACAGTACCCTTGAGTTGCCTCATAAGCAGCCGCCAGCACTCTCTATTACATTTTCTCCCATTTTACTTTCGCCTACACCATCTTCTTGTCCCTCTTTATGCTCTTCTTTTCAGATTGAAGTACCCAGTACAAGCCCTGGTGTACCTCAATCTGTCCCTCACGGGAACTCTGATCAATTACACGATCAAGCTGGCTCTCAATCACTTGTGGATTCCAATGGTCCTCCGCCTTCACTAATTGTAGTGCCTCATAGCAAACAATTATTTATCTCTAGGCTTGCTCCAGATACTTCTGAGTCGTCTGTGGCAGCTTACATTGGTAATATATGCCCTGCTAAGGTTTTAATTCAAAAGTTTAAATTTTCTAGGCCTCGCGAAATTTCCTCTTTTAAAATAACAGTACCAAATGAGTATTTCTCTGCTATGGTAGACCCCAATTTGTGGCCAGACGGCTTAGTTGAACACGAGTTTGCGCCCAATAAGCGCTCCCGTCCGTTGCCTGTCCACCTTCCTTATTTATCGTCTGCTTCAAAAAACTAAACTTAAAAACTGTACTACTATACCTGAGAACTGGTCTAAAAAGAAATGACAGACCACCCCAATAATAAGTGATTAGGGCCGCCTGCAGTATCCCCAGGACTTAGTTTAAGTACTAGACTAAGAAAAATATCTCAAACTTGTTAGGCTCTAATTTAAGAGTAGATTCAACAAATATATTAAAGGTTAAAAAAAAAAATCAGCAGCTATGGCTAACGACGCACAGTGGGGCTTTTTGGCATTTTACATTGCAAAAATCATAGCTTCTAAACCAATAAAGCGATTTTAAAAATTTAACAAGCATATGATAAAGAATACATTAAGCTTCTTAAATGAATGTATGTCAAAAGTGCTGGGTGTTTGTCGTGCTGTAATATTCAAGGTCAAAGTCAGAAAATTTTTCCAAGCATGTTTTTCCTTTAAAAATGGAGCGAAACCCGGTTTTCTTCAATCACAAATGGAATTTTTCATTGTTTTAAACTACTATGTAACATTTTTTAATGTTTTAATTTGATTTTTTAACATAATTACAAAAAGAAAATAATAAAAATTTTTTAATTTTTTTTTTAGGTTAATTTTGAAAATTTGCTTTTGATGGCTGATTTTCTTCAAAATAATTTTCAATATTTACATCAATATCTAATAAACTCAACATTTCGGAAGTATAGTTTTTATTTTCCAAATCCCTTCGTGATCGCATTTGTCTTAGTGATGCAATAAGTGGGTCCGAAGAGGCTGCTAGCATGTTAAAAAGGTCTTCATTTTGTCTAACACGAGAAGTTTTTAATGTATTAGTATATCTGAACCTTATGTAGTCCTTGTTTTTATATTCCTGTGCTTCGTCGGATAGCTCTCCAAGTGGTAAACACTGATATTCTATTAAATCCTTTCCGTGATCCAAAATCCTATGTACCGTTGGGGTAAGTTTTTTTTGCGGATACAATTCAGTCAAAAGATGAGCAGTCTTTGAAGTATATTCGGAAAATTTTTCACCATTTAAAATTTCCTTGCAATTTATAACATTCAAGATAACAGACAACCTTTTAATGATCTCTTGACTAACACCTGTTATAAAAGATGTCATTTCATCATTTTCAAAAAATCTCCTTGAAGTATTTCCATCATTCGTGTTTCCGTATCCGTACATTGGGCAGTCAACTTTCAGTCCCAGCTTCCGAGAAAATTCAGCTTGTATAATCTCCTTCCTTAAATAACATTTACCTGTTGAATAGGGAATCCCCGAGAGAAGGAAACTAACCCAATCTTCATTCGTTGAATTCAAAATATGAACTGATTTTATTTACAAAAGTGTTGTGTATATAAATGAACTCTTAAACTCTAGGAGGCGACATTTGTTCTTAAAAATGCTTATTCTAATGTTTATATTTCATGCTCAGCGTTGGCTACTTGACACCGCACCGCTGTTATAATGTGTTTTCCACAGAGTGTGGATGCATGTTTTGTTTGGTATTAAGCAATAATTGTCATATGAATCTTTATGACTTAGTTTTGTTTTTATGTTTTTGTTTCGTTTTGTATATTTCTTTGGTCAATCTGATTTGGTGAAGCCAATTCAGATGAACACGATGTTTAATCTTAAACATTCTGCCAAGGGCCGCCAAATGCGACGTTTTGGAATTTATTTTTATAGTAGTTAATTGTCTTATACAAATTTTTATTAATATTATCATTAGTAAGAAAACTATTGTTAAAGAAGCATGTAAAGTTACATTATGGACACTCAAACCTAGTTAATCTGATGTTCCTTTACCGATTGTACCGATTTCCTATTCTTACAAATTCTGCTGTATGGTTTACTTCTTCTTCTACTGGATTTAATTTTATATTTGGCATATTACTAATATCGCCCAATGCTTAACAATTTTTGGTTCGGGATATCTACCCACTGCTGATGTGCATTACTATGTTGACTTCTAGCCTTTTTATATGGTGGAGAATTTAAGAAATAACTACTTTTACTTTTCGACTTGTTCCAATCTGATCTTTGCTCCATTTTTTTTAAATATTGCTGATAGCTAAAATTTGAGTTGTTATTTTGTTTATTCTTAGATGTTGTTCTTTTATAACTATTTTGCCTTGTCTGCCCTTTTTGTAATGCAGATTCGGACAATTTATTACCGGAATCTATTTTGACATTATTTTTTTTATAATCCTTATTTAATTCAACCATTGCCACCTGAATATTCTTATTTTGTACTGGGATATCCACTTTTTCTTCCCCAGTTTTCACTGTACCTCCAAAGTGAGGTCCTGCCGGGGGGCATAAATTTATTTCTTTATTACTTTGAGAAATTATTTCTTTTACCTCAGGTTTTATCTTACCTCCAATGTGAGGTCCTGCTGGAGGAGTCAAATGCTGACTTATTTCTTGAATTTTGTTGCTGAGTTTCTTTTGAATTGTATTGTATTTATTTTCACGTTTACCTTTGTTCTTCTCCCAACGCTGTTGTATACCTGTGACATCTATTGTTGTTGCCACTACCGATTTATTACTTTTCGATTTGGTGCATCCCGAGACGATCCAACCAAATTGAGTATTTTGGCCAAGTAGGCCATCAATCTTTGTAACTCCCCCTTTTAAAATTTGGGTATATACGTTTACCCCCATTATTATATCAACCTTACCAGGTTTATTAAAGGTAGGATCAGCTAGTACGTAGGATTGCCATATTGACATATCCACGTCTACCGTTTTTAATGGAAGAGCTTTCATTAACTTAGGCAACACAATCGCCTCAACCTTAAGATGACTTATCCAAGGATTTCGCGTCTTCACATCTATTTTTACCTTATAGTTTGATTTTGTGGCTTTTATTGAGGACACGCCCTTTATTTTTGTATGTTGTTTTACTTTAGGTAATTTTAATATTTGGGCTGCCTCTTCAGACAGAATGGTGCTCTGTGAACCATTATCAATAAGGGCTCTTAGAGTCTTATATCCTCCATTTACATTTTTCACTTGTATTAGGGCTGTGGCCAACAGTGTGGGTTGAGCCGTTATACAAGTATTAACTCTCTCCTGTATTTCTCCAAAATGGAGTAGAGTATGGTGTCCTTTACTGCACAATGAACAGACCATCTCATTAGTGCATTCTTTATTGCTTGAATGGTTCAAGCATCGTGTGCAAAGCTGTACTTTTTTGGCCGTTTCATACCTTTCCATAGGTGTCAAACCTTTAAATTTATAGCACTTATACGCTTTATGTCCGGCAACTTTGCAAATCGGACAGTTATTTTCAAAAACCCCATATGAAACAACTTTTTGCGGGTCTTTCTCTTCTTTCCTCATGGCACTTAGCGAACAATATCTTTGCTCCAAGTATTCCATGACATCAGAAAGCATTTGTATCTGCCTTGTTTTTCTAATCTGACTCTTATACAATTGAAGAGCCTCTCTATCAAATTTCCTAAGTATGAGTTGTGCGAATATTACGTCAACTTCATCGGACAAATTTGCTTTTATTTTAATTAAGTGTATTGACTCATTAATTATGTCAATCACTCCTTTTACATTCTTTGCGGATTCATTGTTGATCATCGGTAGATCAACGATCCGACTTAATTGTTCGGAAAATACCCTCCGATTATTTTCATACCGCTTGGTCAACAGTTCCCAAGCGGCACTATAACTGTCAGCTGAACCTGACAATAAATGAGCTACCATGCTCCTCGCTTCGCCCTTTAATGCGGATTTTAAATAATTGAATTTAAGAGTAAGATTTAGATCCTCTCTATTTTCAATTAATTCTGCAAATAACTCTACAAACAGGTCCCATTCTCTTGGCTCTCCAGAGAATGTGGGTACCTGAATTTTTGGCAACACCGGTAATTCGCTTCTCACAGTTACATTCTCAGTTTTAACATTTTCCTTGTTGCTCATTTTCATTTCTAGCATTGACAATGAATTTTGGACATCAAATTCTAAATCCTCCATAGTATTCTTATATTTTGCATCTTTTGTCAATACCTGGCACGCCTGTGCTTTCTCCCATAAATAGTTAATTTTATTAATATATATTATCCATGTCCCATTGCCTGTTGACTTCAACTCTACTTCCTCCAAATATTCCTGAAGCTGTCGGACTCTATCCATAAATATCTCCTGGCTAACCTTAGCATTTTCATTACTGGAGGTCGCATCCCGGCGTGACTCTCCTTTGCTATCTTCAAAACTCTCCAACATTGTTGCATCTGCTTCAATGTCTTCCAAATTGCTTGGCTCTCCTTTGGCTATTAAACTGGTTGCTAAATTTAACCCTTCCTCATATTTTCCCTCTGTGAAATAGTGGTGGTCGGTTTCTCCACTCTGTAGCATTTGGTTATGGTAACTGATCCATTGCTTCTGTATCTCACTTACTTCGTTAAGAATCTTGCTAGTTAACTTAGTGGCATCTAACTCTCCTAACTTCTTTAACCTTTTATGCAACTCGTGCTGCTTCGCTAATAACTTTTCAGTTTTTGTGGGGAACATTTTATATGGTGTCTGTATATGTATGTGACAATATATTTATTTATTTTTGTTAATATGTATTTACTTAAGTATATAGAAAATTTTCACTTTTTTTTTTGTATATATATATTTTATATCACCAATTTGGGTATTATTTTTTTTTTAACTTCCCTACTCGATCATCGCAGTGATCTTCCTACCTAATGTTTTGCATAGCTTTACAGGCTATACTGCTATCGGGCAGATATGGTTCCGCACAATTTCACAATATTTCTTACAATATATGGATGTATGTATATTATTATTTTTTTTAACTGCACCTGCTTTTTTTTTTTGTTTTTCCCGCATCAGCTGGTCGTCGCCGTTTGGCTAGCTGATGCTCCCTCGAAGGCGTAAAAGACGGCCTGCCTTTCACGCTCGTTGTCAGCTGCTGATGTCCAGGGCCTATGGGCTCAGGCGGTACCGGTGCCGGTCAGCGCACCAGATTTCCTTGTATTGGCAGTGTACGTTCTCCAGCGACCCAGGGCACTCTTTGGGGCGCTCTATCAATCTCCTTGCCAGGACTTCTCTTACGTCTTGCGGGCGCCTGCCACCGTCCTTCTCTCGTCTCTGCAACTCTAAGTAGTTGCCTTGCTGCTGTTGGTAGTTGCCAATTTGCAACTACATATAGTGTATATATACACTAGTTCACTTTTTTCGATATTAGGGCTTCGAATACGCCACACACCAACTTTATATTTTTATATTTTTTTACCGCTGCCGAAATTATTGCAGTTGCTCCACTAGCCAAACTGCCTTTAAATACTCGGTCTCACGCACTTTTTATTTATTAAGCAATATTTTGCTTTTATATTATACTCTGTCTCTTACCACTGGTGGGGGAAAACAAGAGTTTTTTATTTTGCTACCTTTAGCTGATCTTAGCATTTACACTTGCATAAGAATCCAGACTTTAAGGAGCTGATTCATTCTCTGAGTTTCTTACCACTGGTGGGGGAAAACTACAGAGTTTCTTTTACTCGAAGGACCAAAATGAATAGGGCTTCCGGGCGAAGCAAAGAATAACCCATCTTCATTCGTTGAATTCAAAATATGAACTGATTTTATTTACAAAAGTGTTGTGTATATAAATGAACTCTTAAACTCTAGGAGGCGACATTTGTTCTTAAAAATGCTTATTCTAATGTTTATATTTCATGCTCAGCGTTGGCTACTTGACACCGCACCGCTGTTACAATCTTAAGTGTTTTCCACAGAGTGTGGATGCATGTTTTGTTTGGTATTAAGCAATAATTGTCATATGAATCTTTATGACTTAGTTTTGTTTTTATGTTTTTGTTTCGTTTTGTATATTTCTTTGGTCAATCTGATTTGGTGAAGCCATTTCAGATGAACACGATGTTTAATCTTAAACACCTGTCTTGTCACTTTTTCCAAAGCAGCTAATTAGCAATTTAACATTGTAGAAAGGCATATATACAGGTAGTATTTGCAAAACAGCATTACGCAATGTTATCATTAAATGCAGCGCATTTTTTAGGCGAGGTTGCCTTAGTTTTGTGGCTTACGCATATACATCTGATAGGTAAATATTTCACCTACCTAGTATATGTAGTCCGGTAGTGATACTGGGTGATACTTGTTTGTATTCCACCCAAATTAAAAAAAAAATAAAATATTTAGTACATTTTTTAAACGCTTCTAGTTCAATAACGATTTAAGTAATTATTCGGATTTATAAAACATGCTATTAATGAAGAACATACTAGCAAAAAACGATTGTTGAAATCGCCCAATATTCAGTTATAAAGTTGCGTTTTTCGCACAGTTGGGCCTCTGCTCGGATAGCGTTGCAAAAATCAGTTTTTTCATGATCGCATTTGGCAAAAATGATATATGCAATCGATAGGGAATTCTTCAATTATGAATCCAAAAAATCGGCGCCGAAGAAGAACGACAGGAGGAAGAAAAACAAGGCCCTTATTAAGGAGCGAACTCCAAGGAACCGGAGCCCCCAAGGACCAGCAGTAGCAGAATCTTCACAAGCAACCAACACCGTTCTCTCCGGAAGTGGCAAAAGGTCAAAAGCAAGCCAAGACCCGTTAAAAAGAAGATGCCGGACGTCATAATGGTGAAATGCAAAGATGCAGCCTATTACGCGATGGTACTGAAGTCAGTCCACACAGACGCCGGAATACAGCAGTTTAAGGAGAACGTATGTGCCGTTCGACGCACAGCAGCCGGGGAACTGCTCCTACAGTTGACCGAACCTGCGGACGAAGCAACTGGCAAACTGCAGCAGGCAGTCAAACAAGCACTTGGTGACACTGCCGACGTCAAGGCGATCAGCGATAAGGCCATTGTCGAAATAAAAGATCTCGAGGAATTCCACACTGCAAAGGAACTTCTGTGCGCCGACCTGGAACTTATCGACAAAGATCTGCCGGCAGAATGCTACCCAAGGATGCACAAAGCGTACAGTGGTACACAGACTGCAACAATGATGGTGAACCCGAACTTGGCAAAAAGCTGATGAAGGCGGGCAAAATACGGGTAGGCATGTGTATATGCCGAGTACGCTTAAAAATATGAACTGAGCCGAGACGGTGCTATAAGTGCCTGGATTTTGGACACACAGCAGCACGGTGCAGTAGCAAGCACGACGCATCCAAGCTATGCTTCAACTGCGGTAGCAAGGAACATGCTTCAAAGCAATGAAGACAAGACAGCAGCATGCATACTTTGCACAAGGTACAAGGGGGCAATACGGCGCATAACACGCTCAGTAGAGCTTGTCCGTTATTTGTGGAAGCAGGCAACAACAGGAAGGATTTAGTTTTTACAGCTCAACCTAAACCACTGCAGATCGGCACGGGACCTCCTAAAGCAAACCGTACGGGACTTGGGGGTGGATTTCTCAGTTCTATGCGAACCATATTCCCATATACCCCATGGCTGGACGCAAAACCACCGATATGGCGCGGTAATTTGTAGCAACAGCAATACACATCTGGAAAATCAGCAAGGCGCGGTCGGATATGTTATGGCCAGGTACAATGGAGTATATGTCTACAGCTGCTATATAGCACCGAGCATACACATCGACGAATTCTGCAGCATACTGGATGGACTGGTAGAGGACACCATACTGGATGGACTGGTAGAGGACACCAAAACTCACACGCCAACCATCATAGCCGGCGACTTCAATGCATGGGCAAGCGAATGGGGTAGCCAAAGGGCCACCAGAAGGGGCAGGGCCTTGCTGGACGCCTTCGCCACACTCAACATCAGCCAGCTCAACGTGGCAACACCCACACTTACAGCATGGCTGGTAAAGGCTCTGTGATCGAGCTCACGTTCGCTAGCCCGTGCCTAGCCCGTAGCGCGCAATGGATAGTTTCGGATTCCTACACGCACAGCGACCACTTCGCCATAGTGTGCTCCATCAAGATCGGTCCACATGCACACACACCATCGACGTTCTACAGCTGGGCCCCAAGCACGTTATTCATTATGATGACCCAAATGACAATTAACAGCAGCACGGACGCGGATACCCGGCCAATCACATGGGCGACACTCTTCGCAGAGCTTGTGATGCAGCCAGTTCACTGGAGGAATAACAGGATTGCGGATGCCAGGAGGAAATGTCACCAGGCCAGACGACGACAGCAACGTGCCCGCAGATTGCCCACGTTTCCGGAGCTGCTGGCAGACAACAAGCGGAAAAGATCCAACCTAAATATGGAAATCAAGCGAAGCAAAGCGGACTGCTGGAAGAAGCTGTGTGCAAATGCAGATGCTCAGCCACACTGAACTGCCTATAAATTGGTTATGGGCAAACTCGCCAGGCGCATAATGCCAACGGACCCAACCAAGCTGGGGCACATAGTACGTTATTCCCTTCTAGGCCGAGTAGGAATTTAGCAGCAAGCGGAACGCCATGCACACCGAAATTCACAAATGTCTGTGAAGTCTTGGAAGAGTATTAACGTAAATAAAGTCCCGGGCCCGGACGGGAGCCCGGCTCTTGTAATCAAACTGCCAGCTTGCAAATATAAGTCGACGTTTGTGGAACTATTGAACACATGCATGCTGCAACGGGAGTTCCCGAAGAGGTGGAAGCTCCAAAGGTTGGTGCTGCTTCCCAAAGGAGATAAAACAGATGACCCATCAGCCTACAGACCACTATCTATGCTAGATGTGATTGGAAAACTTTTTGAGTGCATCATTTGCAACAGACTGGAGGAGAAACTGGAACAACGCCAGGGACTGTCGGACTGGCAGTTCGGATTCAGGAGGAAGTGCAGCACTATTAATGCCATCAGTGGTAGACATAGCCGCTAAAGCCATCGAAGGGCAACGCTAGAAAGGTGCCAACAAAAAATACTGCCTTATATCAACGTTGGATGTTCGAAATGCTTTCAATTCAGCCAAAAATCGTATAAAACACTCGTTCCTCAACAGATTTGAAACGCAGCACCTACAAGCAACTGCTATAACCGTCCAAACCAGCTGCGGCAACACTACATTGGTTGCCCTGTACTGCCCACCACGCTTCTCAAACTCTGAAAAGGAATTTACCGATTTCTTTAACACACTTGGATTTCGCTTCATTGCAGCAGGGGAATATAACGCCAAACATACGCACTGGGGATCTCGCCTAAATCCTAAAGGCAAGCAGTTGTACAACACAATAGTCAACCCTCTCAATAAGATGGATTGCTTCTCACCGGGTAGGCCTACTTATTGGCCAACAGATCCACAAAAAGTGCCTGACTTGATTGTTTTCGCAGTAACCAAGAGGATTCCGCGTAATCGGATCACTGCGGATACACTGCTAGATTTAACTTCCGATCACTCTCCAGTGCTATTCACACTATTAACAAGACCTCAAGTACTGGATCGCCCATATAGGTTTACAAACAACAAAACAAATTGGCTTAAATTCAAAATGTACATGAGTGCCCACATTGACTGTTCGCCGAAACTGGAGGCTGCAGAAGACATTGACATGTGCGTCTCTGCACTTGAGTCGATGATGGGAGCTGCAGCAAGAGTATCTACTCCACATGCCTCTACTTACACCAAACCTGTTGACAGGCCTATGTACCGGCGGATAGAACAATTAGTAACGGAAAAACGACGTCTAAGAAGAGAATGGCAGATTGCTCGATCACCAGCAGCAAAACTTCGCCTAAGGCAAGCTAATCGCAACCTCTCCAAGGCGTTAAGACAAGAGGAAAGCTGGGCTCAAAGGAAATACATAGAAAAGCTCAGTCCAACCAGCACTAAACATCCTCTGTGGAATCACCGATAAGGAGTCCAACCGGTGGATGGGCCCGCAGTGACGAAGAGAGGGCATCCGTGTTTGCCACACATCTAAAAACGGTTTTCCAGCCAAATCCTACATCAAACTCGTTTGTACTTCCCTCTTCAAGCACATTAACGGATAGTGAGTAACGCCAATCGTATGAGATCACTGCAGTTATTAAAAACCACTTAAAGCCGAAATGATCCTAGAACTCCCTATCATCGCCGTACAATACATCTGCAAACTGTTCAAAGCTAAATTAAGAATTGGCTACTTCCCAAGAGCATGGAAAAGGTCCACTATCATCATGATTCCTAAAGTGGAAAAGGACAAAAGCAGCCATCATCCTATAGGCCAATTAGTTTGCTGCCATGTCTTTCGAAGCTTTTTGAAAAGGTCCTGCAGATCCGACTAAACTAATTTCTGGCATCGGAGAGCACAATCCCTTCACACCAGTTCGGCTTCCGCGAAAAACATGGTACAATTGAACAAGTTAATCGCATAACATCCGAAATACGAACAGCATTCGAACTAAAAGAATACTGTGCGGCTGTTTTTCTCGATGTTGCCAAGGCTTTCGATAGAATTTGGCTGGAGGGTCCGATGATGTCACTGACCTTAGCATCCACCTAGATAGAAGGCTAACTTGGCGCAAGCACATCGAAGCAAAAAATCACAGCATAAACTGAATGCGAGTAGCTTACATTGGATCATCAACGCTCGTCCCCTCTACGTCTATAAAGTCCTCCTATACAACTCCGTACTGAAACCCATCTGGACTTACGGAGCCGTACTATGGGGAAATGCAAGTACCAGCAATGTCGACATTATACAAAGGGCGCAGTCGAAGATTTTAAGATCATACATACGGAACGACAACATTTAAAATGATCTAAATATACCTAGCGTAAAATCTGAAATAGGTAGTCAAAAACTAAAGTATTCTGCGAAACTGGATGCACACCCAAATGTTCTTGCCAATTCCCTTATGCGAAATAATAATAGAACTCGTCTTAAAAGAAATGACAGACCAACCCAATAACTAGTGATAAGGGCCGCCTGCAATATCCCCAGGATTTATCTTAAGTACTAGACTTAGAAAAATATCTCAAAGTTGTTGTTAGGCTCTAATTTAAGAGTAGATTCAACCAATATATTAAACATTAAAAAAAAAAAAAGAATTTGGTATGGAAACCTGACCTTAATCCTATTAGCAATATCTGGGAACTTATGAGTGCCAAAATAAATAAAGTTAAATATATTGCTTAAATTAATGAAAACAATTGGCAAACAAAAGCGGTATTACGAAATATTTATAAAATAATTTATGGATACAAATTTAATTTATTTTGACTAAATTATAATATATGTTAATAGGAAAAAGTTGAAATATTGGGAAAATAAAAAAAAACACAAGTTTTTATTCGTTTTTAGCTTCCCAATATATATTTAAATCAACTTCGGAGATTGTCTTCAGGGGCTACAACATTTTTTGGCTAACGTTCATGTCCGTTGTGTGGAGTATTGAATAGTCTGTGAGAGTCAGTATTAAACAGTATAGTATTAGTTTAGTCTAATATTTGATGTATGTCTATTGGTTGCACAGTAGATTAATAACTCTGTTTTTTGCGTGTTGCCTTCATAAAATTTGATGTATGTCTATTGGTTGCACAGTGGACTAATAACTCTTTTTTTTGCGTGTTGCCTTCACTTCTTTTATAAGTGTTTTTGTTTTCAGTTTTGATTTCGTCGTTCCTACATAAATTCCTTATTATCATTACCTCCTCAGGGTATATTATATATTTAATTATTCGTGTCCAGCATGTCTATTTTATTTTTTATAAAGAATATATTTGTTGTGAGATATGGTTTGTGTGCTATCCGTTTGGTTTCCCTGTCATATATGTTTGACGTTTCTGGTCTGTCTGAGAAGCCTGTTATATAGGTGACCGACTTATAGAACCATGTGCTATACTTCTCGTTTTTATAATTTTGCTCGGGAAGTCTTTTGTTTTCCGGGTGGAAAAAATTTAACGCTCGTATTCAAAACCCTGTTGATAAAATTCCTAGCCGTGTTTATAATCATGTTTCTTGGGTATTTGGAGTATTAGTTTATCATTCTTCCAAAGGCTGTAGGCTTTTTGTACCAGTCAAGTTTAATCCAGATGTGAATTCTGTATATTGTCTGGTATTTTTAACAGTCGTCAAAATGACTTCCAAACAATTTTCAAAAACAACCTCTTTGGTATTTTTGTGTACGACTCGATTTCACTCCATTTGGATAGTAGTGGCTCTTATGGAAAAGTCTGTGAGGACACTAGGTAACAACGATACTACATCAACGATACTACTATGTTGGTCAAGTATTTACACAGATGATAAGATGGTGAGTTAATCATAGAACAAATAGGTCTAAGAGGCATAGTCTGCTTTGTGTACCAATTTATTATTTTTCGTATGGAGGCATATGGTGGGGTCTTGACGTCATACTCTGTACATCAACAAGTTTTGTAAAATATTTTCCATTTGTAGAGCATAGGCATCACGATTCATTGCGATTGTCCGAGGGCGATTAAAATATGTATATTGGGAAGATAAAACCGAATAAAAACTTGTGTTTTTTGTTTATTAACCTCAAGCCTTAACCATTCACTTAATACATTGTGACATTTTGTCATAATAAATACAAATACACATAAATACCCAAAGTATGGTTAAAGACTACATAGAAATATATATATACATTCGAGCCCTACAGTAATGCGAGTACCGCTTATATACAAGCTGATCGCAGTGCGTGGGAAACGCTGAGCATGCATTTTGCATCTCAAGTGGTCAGACCATGCAGAAGGCATGCATATGCATACATACAAAATATACATACATATGTAAATATAAGAAAAACATGTATTTAGGCTAAGGTACTCGAACAATAAATCGATGGATTCATTCTGAATTGTAACTCAAACAAAGCAAGTCTAACAGAGTGTTATTCCTTCCACATACAAGTGACACCTGAAGGCATATAATTAATATAAAAAACAATCATATCATACATAGTATGTACAGTTGATCTTGGCAATTGAAAATATTTGTTGCATGGATAGACAAATTCGTAAGAAGTAATACAAATAAAACATACCCTCATTTTTTCTTTATTTCTTATAACAGATGGCTGATGTCGATCCTGAGACGTTGTTAGAATGGTTGTCCATGGGGCAAGGAGATGAGAGAGACATGCAATTAATTGCCCTAGAGCAATTATGTATGCTTCTTCTGATGTCTGATAATGTAGATCGCTGCTTTGAAAGGTATTTCTCTTAAACATAAATGATGTTATAAAATGTATTTTTTTTACCCTGCCGAAAATAATATATTCATATTCAAGCAAACTCATAATAAATATACATACGTACATATCTATTAACGGAATCATCTACATCTACCATCATCCTATAATTAAAATTTCTATACCGTGGCAGAGGTTATTATAAAATTTGTCAGAAAGAGGCATTTCCGACTCCATAAATTATATACATATATTGATCAAAATGGGAAGCTAAGTCGTTACAGTCATGTCGTCTGACCACCGATGCAAATCAATCTCACGTCGCCTATTTAAAAGCTATTGGTTTGAATCTTGTATGTATGATGTATGAAAATCATCGATTGGGCCACTATATCCCTTCGTGAAAAATCGGTAAAGGAGTTTAAGTACCTTTATAAAATTTACTAATGAGATAGTTTTTAATGTAATGTAATGTAGTATTATAAGATATCCCATCCCCAAATTTCAATAGGATTAATTAGATGTTATATTCAATAAAAATCGGCTATGCTCAAACGCTGCCGCTGCACCACTTGCAGAGGTTATGTTTTCAAAGGATTCTTAGATTTATTTTAAGGTTCAAGGAATATGTGAATACGGTTTTGAACGTAAAATATTTACTACTAATGGAAGCAGAAAAAAAATTACAATTATATCCAACGGTTTTAAAGTTTTTTAAGCAAATACTTGACATACTCATAAAACACCCGAAACTAAAAATAGCACCACTTTTTAAATATTTACTTAAAATTAAAAAAAAAAATTTTTTTTTTTAAATTCATTGACAAGTAATGATTAGCTATTAAAAATAGTATTAAATTATAACGTCAAGACTTGGTTCCATTGTCCATATTGGCAATAAACGCTGCAGAGCGTCTTGGCATTGAGTCAACCAGGTCTTGACAGCGTTTGACCGGTATTTTCTTCCAGGACTCCTGGATTACTTTCCAAAATGTCTCAGTTTTTGTTGATTTCGCAACAGCTACTGCTTTTTCAATGTCAGACCAAAGATTTCTAATGGGATTTAGGTCTGGTGACTATGCCGGTCTCTCCATTACATTCGTTGAGAACCACTGCTTGGCTTTCTTACTGGTGTGTTTTGGGTCGTTGTCCTGTTGGAAGACCCATATTAGCGACATATTATCCTCAGCATATGTTAGCATCACCGTCTCCAAGATATCAGCATAAAGCACTTATCCTTAAAGCACTTCACGCCGTATATTGGACAGACACCATAATTAGGAAAACAGCCCAATATCATTACCCTGGATCCGCCATGTTAAATAGTCTTCAGGGTGTATTTAGAGTTGAATTTCGAGTTCTGTGGACCCGGACGGATGCCCTGGAGCCTTTTCATCCATACAGACAACTTTACTTTCATCAGTCCATAGCGCGTTTCTTCACATTTGGACAGGCCAATTCCCACGATTTTTGGCAAACTTAAGGTGATTGGCAGGCTTTTAATTTATTCTTCCGAAGGTATTTCCTATTTATTTGGACACTAGTCGGGATGTTGAAGTCCTTCTTCAAATCGGTTGCAGCCTTAAAAGGATCCTTACTGCTGTCTCGGATTAAGCAATGGACTGGTTTGTGCTTCAGTTTTGGCTTTCGCCCGCAAGTTTCGGGTTTCTTTTTGAAATTGATCGCATCTCGAATCATTTTCTTGGAGTATCCAACCAATAAGAGCAGTGCTTTCTCCGACCCATTATATATAAAATTTTCTAATTTTTTTGTACGGCTAACGCTTTTAAAATTCATTTTGAACAAGGGACTCTTAATCACGTGGTTTTTATAATGCAACCGTGCCAAATTTGACGGTATTTTGCAAAATTCTGCAAGTGGTGCTATTTTTAGTTTCGGGTGTTTTATGAGTATGTCAAGAATTTGCTTAAAAAACTTTAAAACCGTTGGATATAATTGTAATTTTTTTTCTGCTTCCATTAGTAGTAAATATTTTAGGTTCAAAACCATATTCACATGTTCCTTGGACCTTAAAATAAATCTAAGAATCCTTTGAAAAGATAACCTCTGCAAGTGGTGCTATTTTTAAGTTCGCAGCTGTATGTCATTGCTCGAAATCAACAGAAACGACACACACATACTTTATGCAAATAAGTATGTGTGCATGAAAATTTTTGGAAAAAAATATATTTCACATAAAAGAAAAATAACAACTTTTTGTTTTTTGAAAAGAAACAAAAACAATAACAAGAATTCATTTTTTTTAAAACTCATTAATTCTATGATTAATTTCCATTTATTTCATAATTTCAACTAATTAGTAATGAATATGATGGCCTTTTACTTTATTAAGTCTACCAATTTCTCCAGAGTGGATTTTGCTACTTTTTCCACTCAGCGACCACAGTTTCCTTGAGGTGCAATTGACGTCCATTTTTGTAAACCTTTGTAACGATCCTTTCTCGTCCTTCGGGATATTTATAATATCTCTCGGGCTAGGTTCGGCACAACAAAATTTATTTTGTGCCCCGGTGAAATTAGAACAGCTTTGTTTATTGATTTGATTTTTTTATAATACGTTTATTTGCGATCGTTATGGGCTTGATTGGCTATGACAAGTTTCTCTGCGGTAGGTCTGGACTTGGACAGCGTTGGTGAGTTACGTTGAATCCCTCGTCGTCGCTTCCTGCCTTCCTCTTGCTTCTGTTGCCGATTATTGTTTCGGTCTGTATCATATGCTTGAGTTGTGCTCCACACCTCTGCACCCTTTCGCTATGCTCGTTGAGATGGCTCTTGCTTTATGACTTTGGCAGGATATTCCTCAATTATTGGTATTCGTCAGGATATATAGATCCTGGAATTTCGGCAGTAGGATATATCCTCGTGCCTACCATTAACTTTGGATACTCCTGGAGATGCTTGGCTTCTCTCCCACTCGCTCTAGCTTGGGTACGGTGTTTACTATCCTTATTTAAGGATTTGTTGCTGTCGAAATGAACTGTACAGGTTACTCGTAAGGCCTGTATAGTTCCTTGTCTTTACTTTGCTCCTTCTGTTTCCTTGATAAGTTCTTAAGGTTACTCGTAAGGCCTTAATTACTTGTTACTTGATCACTACTTGATGACTTGATGATTTGATGACTTCATGTTGCCTTTATATAGGCAGTTCCCATGGCCTCAGGAACACATTGGTGTGGTACCGCTATACAGCTGGTACATTTCCATCAGCCCTCTGCTTTCACCCACGCATTCCCTTGTTGCTATGCGTGGTGAAAGTCCCGTAAATCTTTGGCGCATATGTCCACTTTCTTTGTGGCTGCGCGCCCATTTATTCCTTGTCCCTGTCTTTCTTATTTGTACATATTGACTTGCATCCCTTTCTTATGCTGGCGTCGCCTTTCTATTGGCCGCCCATCGTATCCCGTTGGCTTTCTCTGCTTTCATCGCTGCCTTTGCCCGTCGCTCCCTTTGATCCACTTGTCATACCCAATTTCACACATATTCTCTCCTTATTATATTTACATACATATATATGACAATTATATTAACTTAAGCTATTGTTTAACGATAATCATATTGATTAAATTAACATATGAAATCGTTTAATTTCCCATACAATGCATATTCATCCGCATATCGTATCTATCAGATATGAGGGCTTCCCCATTGTTCATCCCTCCCCCTTCGGTTCGCATATTCCCCTATCCAATCCACAAACCATTATCGTTTCATACATGCATGCATGCCCCGCACCCGTCTCGTGGGCTTGCTTGGCCCTCACTTTGTTCTCATAATTTCGGCAGTTCATGCTCTCACTGCTTTGATCTCTTGTGTGTGACGTAGGCAGAGAGCACCCATAGGCCACCGGTACTCCCTCTCGCGGTCATACACGCATAGCATACATGTATTGTGAGTGTATGCTTGTACATGCATTGTACGTCAATGCATGCATTTCTATTGTGGCCTTTCTGTGCTCTTAAATTGTCTCACTGGGCCAATGCCCTTTTTCGCTTGCCCTTATTTGCTCTTACATAGCCGATTTTTATACATTATGCCTCCCACGCATCTTCCCGCTTGTACGAAATTTGCCATCGGTCGCATGCGGCTCGATTATCATGCTCGATCGTACGTCACAGGTTCGATCGAGCCATGTTGGACCTGGTTGCCCGTCGTATGTATGCATATTGGTTTTTTTGCATTCTGCTTCCCACGCATCTTCCCGCTTGTACGAAATCTCTCGCGGTTGCGTGCGGTCCGATCGGTCGTGTTTGATCGTAGCCGTATCGTATGTCGTGTAATTTCCAACTTCTCACATTATGCTTCCCACGCATCTTCCCGCTTGTACGAAATTGCTCGCGGTTGCGTGTGGTTCGATCCATTGCATTTGATCGTAACTTATTTGCGTTGCACTGGTTCGATCGACCAGTGCCAATATTGGTCGTATATCGTACATCTGGTTCGTGTCTCGGCTATGTCTTGTATCGTATATCGTACATCGGGTTCGTGTCTTGGCTATATCTTGTATCTGGTGCGTTATTCACACCTTTGTATTGCTTCGCTGTTGGTTTGTTGTGTGGGATATTATTATGATTTATAATATTCCTCACACTCCCCCCCTTCTTCGGGAGTGATTTGCCCTCCCCTGTCCCTTGTACCTTGTGTTTGTTTCATGCATGTTAATTTTTTCATCTGCGAATTTGTGCATTTTATATGTTTGCATTTGTAGCTTTGGCCTGTGTTTTTGTGTTTTTTTTTTCTTTGGTTTTGGCTTGTCTTTTGCTTGTTTTGTGTGTTTTGCTTATTTTGTGTTTTTCTTTGGTTTTGGCTTGTCTTGTGCTTGTTTTGTGCCTTTTTTTTTTTGGGACTCATTTGTAGCTTTGGCCTGTGTTTTTGTTTTTTTTTCTTTGGTTTTGGCTTGTCTTTTGCTTGTTTTGTGTGTTTTGCTTATTTTGTGTTTTTCTTTGGTTTTGGCTTGTCTTGTGCTTGTTTTGTGCCTTTTTTTTTTTTTTGGGACTCAGCTCGCATCTTTTATTGGCCAATTGGCATCTTCTAATGTTGGCGATTACTGAGTATCTTTTCTTAAATGTTGTCGGATTAGGGCATCTTTTCACTGTTTGTTCCTTTTTTTTTTCTTGGCCCGTTCCGCATCTTTTTTTTTTTATCAGTGTCTTTCATCTATTTACCCTACTTATTATATCTTCCTCTTACTCTGAGATGCGGTTTGTGACTTTGCTAGTTTTTCGATACGATGTACTTTGAGATTTTCAGCTCTAATTTCATGTTTTTGAGTGCTCTGTTCAGCCGGCCGGTCTGTGCAGATTTCTCGCCGCCATGTCATTAGAGTCGTCCATACTCATTGCTCATCAATTTTCATGCCATCCTCTTCCTCGCATACTTGTTGCTTCAATTGGCTGATGTGTGCTTGTCTGGTTTTTTTCGTTTCTTTGTGCCGTATTTTGCATATGACCGGAGACGCAAAGCCTATCACTTCATATGGGCCTCCAAACTTTGGTGCCAGCTTTGCTGCGAATCCTTCTGCAGCATTTGAAAGGTGGTGTTCTTTTGCCCATACCGTTGCTCCAATCACTGGTCTCCATTCTCTTCGTCTCAGATTGTAATGGCGGGCCTGATCCTGTGCAGCCGTTTCCAGATTTCGCCGTATTAATTCGAACAGCTCTTGCATTTGTTTCACCTTCGCGTCTGGTGGTATCGTTTGCTTTCCTGTGCCTATCGTGACATTATCGTATAGTGCACCCGGCATTCTTGGTTCACGCCCCTGTATTACATACGCTGGCGTGAATCCTGTTGCCTCTGATTGGCTTGTATTCACTGCTAGAGTTATTTCTGGCCAACTTTCATCCCAGTTGCGTTGATTTTCCCCCGTAAACTGAGCAATCATTGTTTTTACTGTTCTATTTGCTCTTTCGGTTGGGTTTTCTTGTGGCGTGTACGGTGCTGTCAGTTGGTGTTGGCATCCCCATTCTTCTAACATTTTTTTGAATATCCTGCTAGTGAATTGAACTCCATTGTCCGTTATCACCATTTTTGGAGCTCCGAATCGAGATAGTATCCTCTCTCGAAAGGCCTTAACTAGACTTTCTGCAGTTGCCTTCCGCATCGGTATCAGTTCTGTCCATTTCGAAAACCTGTCAATGATTACTAGTAGCATCGAATTTCCGTGTTTCGATCTTGGCAACGGTCCTACAAAGTCAGCGCATACTGTAGCCCATGGTTCTTCCGGTATTTGTGTTAGCATCTTTCCCGCTGCCTGCTGTTGGCTGGGTTTATATTGTTGGCATATCGTACACTTTCCTACAAATGTCCTGATATCTCGTTGCATTCCTGGCCAGTAATATCTTGCTGCGGTCCTGGCAGTAGTTCGCCTGCTCCCTGTATGCCCTGCTGTTGTTGCCGTGTGGTTTTCGGCCATTACTTGATTACGTAGTGTTTTTGGCACACATAGTTTCCAAGCTACCACTTCTTCTTGGCCTGCTCTGTGCGGAATGTTCCTGTATACCTGACTATTTTCTATAATGTAATCCGGATATTTCTGTGGTTGTTGTTTTATTTTTCCCATTATGTCTTGAATCCACCCACAATCGTTGTTTGCTTGTCTTAATCTGGCACCATTATCTATTATTCTTTTGCACCCTTCCATTGGTTGCCTTGACAAAGCGTCTGCGACAATGTTTAATTTGCCCTTTCTGTATGCTATTTCGAAGTCGTATTGTTGCAGTTCCAGTGCCCATCGGGCTATACGGCCCGTAGGGCTTTCTATGCTATTCAACCACTTCAACGCCATGTGATCTGTTACCACTTTAAATCGGTATCCTTCAAGGTATGGTTTTAGTTTGCGTATTGCCCATACTATCGCTAGGCATTCCTTTTCTGTTGCCGAATAGTTCTTTTCCGCTGGGTTTAATTCTCTTGACAGGTATGATAGCACTCTCTCTCCATCCTCAGTGTTTTGTACCAATATGGCTCCTAATCCCATGTTACTTGCATCCGTCTGGAGCACAAACGTTTTTGTGAAGTCTGGACATGCCAATACTGGGCCACTCGTCAGCCTTTCCTTTACAGCATCGAATGCTGCCTGATGCTCCTCGCTCCAGTGCCACTTTGTTCTCTTCTTTAGTAGTTCGTTCAATGGGTGTGTTAGTGCTGCAAAACCTGGTACGAACCGTCTGTACCAGGATGCCACTCCTAAGTACTGGCGTAATTCCTTTGTGCAAGTTGGTGGTTCTAATTGGGCTATTGCGGCCACCTTTTCTGGGTCCGTTGCAATACCGTTTTCTGTCACCAAGTGGCCTAGAAATTTTAGCTCTTTTCTAAAGAATTGGCACTTCTCGGCATTAATTCTCAAGTTTGCTTCCTTCAATCTCCTGAACACTTCTTGTAGATGATTCATGTGTTCTTCGATTGTTTTGCTCACTATCACAATGTCATCTTGGTATGCGAATGCGTTTGGTATCATTTCTGGGCCAATGACTTGGTCCAGTGCGCGTTGGAAAGTTGCTGATGCTGAGTGTAACCCGAATGGCATTACTTTCCATTGGAATAACCCCTTCCCTGGGACTGTGAATGCCGTCATCGGTCTACTTTTCTCTTCTAACGGAATCTGCCAGTATCCGTCCTTCAGATCTAAGCTGCTTATGAATTTTGCTTCGCGTAGTTGATTCAAGATGTAATCGATGCGTGGCATTGGGTATGCATCCTTTATAGATTTTGCGTTAATCTGTCTAAAATCTACGCATAATCTCCACTTGCCTGTCTGTTTCTTTCTCACCATCACTATGGGTGAGCTATATGGGCTTTGTGATGGTTCTATGCATCCCATTGTCAACAGTTCGTCGACCTTTGCATTGATTTCTCCTTGTATTTTCGGGTTTTTCGGGTAATACCTTTGTTTTATTGGGATATCGTCCTTCATCGTTATGCGATGTATCCCCACCTTTGACAGTCCCTTAACTTTCCCTAATTCCTTCAATTCCTGACTCAGAAAGCTTTGTATTTCTTGCTGGTCACTCTTCTGAGTTACCATGATGGATATTCTTTCTACGCGCCTGCCCTGTATTCGCCTTACTGTCGGTATTCGCACTTTGTGGCCACCACACGATATTTCTGTGTTCATAATCCGGAGGAAATTCCACCCCAATATTAGCGCATCCATTCCTTCTGGCATGACCAGAAATGGCATGTGGATTTCCTTGTGTCCGAATCTCACGCATCCTGTCCATTGCTCTTCAATGTCTCGCACCTTTCCGTCTGCCATGTATACCTGTTTGTGTGTGTTCTCCCATTTTCCCTTATTCCTCACTGTTTCCAATATCTGCTTGCTGATGAAGCTACTCGTGGCTCCGGAGTCAATTGTCGCTTTCATCTGTATTCCTGCTATTTCGATAATCGCTGACAATTGATCCTCTTCTTCTACTAGTTGGCCTATTAGTGGTGCGGAGCTTGTTGGCTGGGTCCCTGCTCGCCCCTGATAGACTGGAACCGCCTTTCGTTTCCCGAACTCCAACAACATTCTTTCGTCCTTTTGCCCACTTTTCCACACTGCCAGCAGAAATTGAGTCTTTGATTGTTGCATTCCCTGGCCCAGTGTCCGGCTCCCCCGCATCTGCGGCACGCCTGATTCGGGTTCAAGACTTTTCCGTCTCGGACGTTCTTGTTTTCTTGGTTTGGTCTCGAATGATTCTCCATGCTATTGTCCTGGCATCTTCGGCACTGTGTGACTGGTGGCCCGTGATTATTTCCTCCTCTGTGGTTTGATTGGTTGTTATGTGTTCTTTGAGCATTGTTTTCGCGATGGAACTCGAATCGCTCTTGTTCGAGCATCTCGTGCTCTTCTGCCAACTGCATCAGCTCATCTAGATCTCTGACCCTGTGCGGCCGAACGAATATTTTTAGATCTGGAGTGCAATTTTCCAATATGACCTCCAATTGTTCGTACTCTGGTATTTTTAGGGGTCTCATCAATGTTTGCATATCCACCATATAGTCCTTGAAGTACTCGTTTCTGTTTTGCTTGCGATTTTTCACTTGATCAGCCAATTTGTTGAAGAATCCTTTCGGCAAGAAATATTTCTTGAAGCCCTCAACAAATTCCTTCCATGTTCGCCACTGCTTATTGTTTGCGACGTACCATTTGAGTGCCCTATCTTTCAGTAGCTCTGGCATCGCTCTCGGGATCATGTCCAGTTCGATGCCATACATGTCTGCTGACCACTCGATCTGTTCTATGAACTCTAGTGGTCTGGAATTGCCGTCGAACCTGAATGTCCACTCCCTCACTTGTTTTGCCACCTTGGCGTATTCGGTGGTCTTGTTTGTTGTGTGTGGTGCCGTTTTCTTGGGGTCTATTGTTTGTCTCCTTATGTCCCTCTTTGTCTCTGCGCTATCTAGGGCTCCTTCGCTTCCCCATCTTGGTGGTGAATATGGTGGGATTGCTAGTGTGGCGATGTTTATTTTCTTGAATTCCTCAGCCTCATTTTCGCATGTTCTTGATGTGCTTGCTATTGTCTTCATTTTTATATTTTTCGAGTACTTTGTTTCCAATCTATTTATTTCCTCCTTCCAGTCTGGGTCCGTTTCATTCCTTTCTACCCACTCGCCTAGCTGTTTCCTCATTTCCTCCACTGTGCCGGTTATCTCGATCCCGATCCTTTGGCCTGTCTGTACCAAATCCTCCTTCTTCATGTGGTAAATCCATCCTTTTCCCATTTTTGATCTTTTTATTATTTATAAACTGTATTTTTATTTCTAAATTTCACCAGTATAGCACGTTGGGCGCCAGTTGTAACGATCCTTTCTCGTCCTTCGGGATATTTATAATATC
Organism: Drosophila insularis; assembly: GCA_018903935.1. Taxonomy (NCBI): domain Eukaryota; kingdom Metazoa; phylum Arthropoda; class Insecta; order Diptera; family Drosophilidae; genus Drosophila; species Drosophila insularis. Next base: position 54,599 of record JAEIFP010000859.1, read on the forward strand.
TCTCGGGCTAGGTTCGGCACAACAAAATTTATTTTGTGCCCCGGTGAAATTAGAACAGCTTTGTTTATTGATTTGATTTTTTTATAATACGTTTATTTGCGATCGTTATGGGCTTGATTGGCTATGACAAGTTTCTCTGCGGTAGGTCTGGACTTGGACAGCGTTGGTGAGTTACTTTGAATCCCTCGTCGTCGCTTCCTGCCTTCCTCTTGCTTCTGTTGCCGATTATTGTTTCGGTCTGTATCATATGCTTGAGTTGTGCTCCACACCTCTGCACCCTTTCGCTATGCTCGTTGAGATGGCTCTTGCTTTATGACTTTGGCAGGATGTTCCTCAATTATTGGTATTCGTCAGGATATATAGATCCTGGAATTTCGGCAGTAGGATATATCCTCGTGCCTACCATTAACTTTGGATACTCCTGGAGATGCTTGGCTTCTCGCCCACTCGCTCTAGCTTGGGTACGGTGTTTACTATCCTTATTTAAGGATTTGTTGCTGTCGAAATGAACTGTACAGGTTACTCGTAAGGCCTGTATAGTTCCTTGTTTTTACTTTGCTCCTTCTGTTTCCTTGATAAGTTCTTAAGGTTACTCGTAAGGCCTTAATTACTTGTTACTTGATCACTACTTGATGACTTGATGATTTGATGACTTCATGTTGCCTTTATATAGGCAGTTCCCATGGCCTCAGGAACACATTGGTGTGGTACCGCTATACAGCTGGTACATTTCCATCAGCCCTCTGCTTTCACCCACGCATTCCCTTGTTGCTATGCGTGGTGAAAGTCCCGTAAATCTTTGGCGCATATGTCCACTTTCTTTGTGGCTGCGCGCCCATTTATTCCTTGTCCCTGTCTTTCTTATTTGTACATATTGACTTGCATCCCTTTCTTATGCTGGCGTCGCCTTTCTATTGGCCGCCCATCGTATCCCGTTGGCTTTCTCTGCTTTCATCGCTGCCTTTGCCCGTCGCTCCCTTTGATCCACTTGTCATACCCAATTTCACACATATTCTCTCCTTATTATATTTACATACATATATATGACAATTATATTAACTTAAGCTATTGTTTAACGATAATCATATTGATTAAATTAACATATGAAATCGTTTAATTTCCCATACAATGCACATTCATCCGCATATCGTATCTATCAGATATGAGGGCTTCCCCATTGTTCATCCCTCCCCCTTCGGTTCGCATATTCCCCTATCCAATCCACAAACCATTATCGTTTCATACATGCATGCATGCCCCGCACCCGTCTCGTGGGCTTGCTTGGCCCTCACTTTGTTCTCATAATTTCGGCAGTTCATGCTCTCACTGCTTTGATCTCTTGTGTGTGACGTAGGCAGAGAGCACCCATAAGCCACCGGTACTCCCTCTCGCGGTCATACACGCATAGCATACATGTATTGTGAGTGTATGCTTGTACATGCATTGTACGTCAATGCATGCATTTCTATTGTGGCCTTTCTGTGCTCTTAAATTGTCTCACTGGGCCAATGCCCTTTCTCGCTTGCCCTTATTTGCTCTTACATAGCCGATTTTTATACATTATGCCTCCCACGCATCTTCCCGCTTGTACGAAATTTGCCATCGGTCGCATGCGGCTCGATTATCATGCTCGATCGTACGTCACAGGTTCGATCGAGCCATGTTGGACCTGGTTGCCCGTCGTATGTATGCATATTGGTTTTTTTGCATTCTGCTTCCCACGCATCTTCCCGCTTGTACGAAATCTCTCGCGGTTGCGTGCGGTCCGATCGGTCGTGTTTGATCGTAGCCGTATCGTATGTCGTGTAATTTCCAACTTCTCACATTATGCTTCCCACGCATCTTCCCGCTTGTACGAAATTGCTCGCGGTTGCGTGTGGTTCGATCCATTGCATTTGATCGTAACTTATTTGCGTTGCACTGGTTCGATCGACCAGTGCCAATATTGGTCGTATATCGTACATCTGGTTCGTGTCTCGGCTATGTCTTGTATCGTATATCGTACATCGGGTTCGTGTCTTGGCTATATCTTGTATCTGGTGCGTTATTCACACCTTTGTATTGCTTCGCTGTTGGTTTGTTGTGTGGGATATTATTATGATTTATAATATTCCTCACACCTTCGCCGATAAAATGCCCCAAATGTCTTCAATTGGATTAAGGTCTGGGCTTTAAGCTGGCCATTCTACAAAGTTAATATTATGTGAGGAAAAAAAACTCTTTTGTAAAGTTTGCCGTGTTTGTTGGGGCGTTATCCTGTTGAAAAAGCATATCGTCAGGATAAAAATTTTCCGACAAATCAATGAGCTCTATATCAAGAAGTTGAATATACCTTTCCGCATATGTTTTTTTCGGAATGAAGCGTATTCGGAACTTTCCGGCATATCCAAAGGCAGCCTATACCATTAACGATCCTCCTCCGAAGCTGTGTTTGTGACGCGTTTGTCGTGGCAATAGTTTATCTCGCAAATACTTGTGGCATCCATCTGGACTTGACCGTCTAAATTTAATTTTTTCTCGTCTGTTAAAATTGCATTTCGGAGGTCGTGAGTTCAAAATTGGTATTTTTCGGCAAACGCCAAAGGGACCTTAAGGACCATATGAAATATTTTTGCTTTCAAAAATTATTTGGTTAACCCGTCTCCTGAACTCGTTGAGATTTAAGAGGCTGCAAATATCGCTGCAGGACATCTTTTACACTTTCTTTCATGCCTAGAATCAAGCCACTTTTTATACCATACACCCATAGGGTGAAATGGTATATTAAAGTCGCCAAAATGTATGTAACAGGCAGAAGGAAGCTTGTCCGACCCCATAAAGTATTTATATTCTTGATCACCATCAACAGCCGAGACGATCTAGCCATGTCCGTCCGTCCGTCCGCATGAACACCTAGATCTCGGAGACTATAAGTGCTAGAGTCACCAAATTTGGTATGTAGTCTTGTCTAATATGTACACTTATCGAGTTTGTTTAAAATTTTTGCCACGCCCCCTACCGCCCCCGCAAATTAAATAAAACAGATTTTCTCTAAAATTATTCTACATAGAGACATAAAACTTGGTATGTATATTTGCTTAGTAATTGCGCACATTTTGTGTTTATAAAAATTTTTGCCACGCCCCCTACTGCCCCCGCAAATTAAATAAAACCGATTTTCTCAAAAATTTTTTTATCTAGAGACACCATAGTTGGTATGTATATTTGCCTAGTAATTGCGCACATTTCTTATGTGTCAAGATTTTGCCACGCCCCTTTCCGCCCCTTAATTTGAAAAAACTTGATTATCTTCCCTAATTTACCTTGTCAATCAAATTTAGCACACTTAAATTTGATACTAATATCCAGAAAAACACCAAATTTGATCAAAATCGGACTAAAAATAGGCAAGTTGTGCATATAAACGTTTTTGCATATGACCGGAGTTGGCCGTTGGCTGGTAGGGGCGATAGGGTGCTCGTATGCTTGAGTGAGCGAAATACTAAAAAATGCTTGTCAAAAGCATGTGAACAGAATTTTTTTAAAATACGAAAATGAGTTTGTTAATATACATTTGAAATATTTGTTTTACTGGTGTATGGTATACCTAAGTCGGCGAGACGACTTACTTACTTCATTTTTTTTTTGTTAACATACATACGTTTTTAATTATTATTAATTATTTATGTAACCGCGATCGCTGGCTAATACCGACTTATGTCATATTGCACATATACTTTTTTCCAATGAAAAGTGGTACAATGACGCGAATGGTGAGGAAAAAAGAATTTAGCATAAACATTTTCGCAGAAGGCCAAAATAGAACAATTGTTTGGTTCTTTTTAATAGAGATACAGACCAAAAATTCATAGAGATACAGACAAAAAATTTTGCGCACATATACTTATTTCCATGAGGTATAGACGCAGCGTTTCATAATCCGTATGTGTAAGCGTGATGTGCTTGGAAAGGTGAAGCGGGAGAGAGGGTATAGCGAAGAAAAAAAAACGGACAGAGTTAGAGTGTATTAGAGAGCTGCGTAAATGGCAAAAAAAAAAACACATTCGATTTAAATTGAATGCGAAACGTCATGAATTTGAGTGAATGAATGCGCTCGCAAAAGTCTCGGTTACACAACATTTAACCGACAATAGACGAATTGAATAAGTCTATTGCCGAAGAAATTTTCAACGCCGAATGAATTCATTCGAATTTTGAATGGTTCAACCCGAACCATTTCGTATGTGTCGGGATATCTTGTGAAATAAATAAATAAATTAGAATTAATTTTAACCGAAGTTCTCGCGCGTTTTAATTTCATCACGCACTCACCAGACCCTAAAGAAATTGGCACCCGCCAAGTTGTACACCACAAATCGTTCCGCCCCTCCACGAACATTGGTCCTTCGAGCCGGATATCCTTCCGCTATTCCAGCTTGCATCGGCGGAATTCCTGATAAGTACAACATTTCTTATTAAAATTCTCATTCACATTATATCCCATTACAAACTTATAAAAGTGTGAGGTTTCCCGCTCCTCCATAGCGACCTACACACTTTTGTATACTTGTATGTACATACCTGACCTATTCCAAGGGTTACCTAGTATTTCCCGATCATTTTTGTGTTTATGAAGTGCATTTCTTTTCCATTCTTCGAAATTCTGATTGTCCAAAAGTCCAATTGTATAGCAATACATATGTATGTATGTATAAACACAAATATACATACATACATACATGTAAAAACAGCTGTTTTCTAACCTGCAAGTAAAGGTGTTTAATAATCGAGAATTTGTAAAGTACCACTTACCTTTACTTAAAGTGTAAAGCACACTCCACGGGCTGATCATTAGTCCATCGGCATAAATTATTTATGTCAAATAATTTTTAAATCCATACATACAAACTTATACTATATATGTACATACATATGTAATAATTTTTTTGGTAAGCACACTCATACGTACATACATACATATGTATGTATGTATGTACATACCTATGACCACATATAATTTAAATTCACACACGCAAAATTAATTGCAGCCACTCCGATTGGCTTTCCGCAATTTAAGAATTCGAAACCTACATAATTCAAGTAGGAAACCGTGATCTTCGTTAAAAATTTACAATTAATTAAATTCACAAAACATAAACAACGGCAGAACAGCTGACTCCCGATCAGTGCTGGCACTCAAGTCTCATCAGTGCTGACACTTGAGACAAGCCGTGACTCGGTCACGACATCCATTTTTTCCTTCGTGATTTTCGTATTGTGCAAAAATATTTCAATCGACTGATTGAATTTAATTCGCAAAATATTTTCTAAAGAAAAATAAGTACATTTTTATTTATATGGAATTAATATTTTGGCTTGTCTTGGTGCATTTTGATCTTTTCCTCACAGATCCATGAAATTGATCTTGACCGTTTAATGAAAATTAATTCCAAGTTTTTTTTTCTTCATTAAAAAGTTATCGGCACTCCCAATCCTACTGATCTCAATTTTTCCATATTTTTAAATACTCTTATAATTTTCAACATTTTTCCACATTGTATAAATTTTAATATCGAAGTGATTATATATCCTTATATTTATTCACACAACTGCGAGGAAAATTATAAATCCTTCTAATTTCATTTATGCTATCTATGGTTATTCATTGCGAGGCATTAACGGGGTTCGAGGCTCGCGAAGCTTTAGCTGACGATGTGCCACTCGTCTCCATTAAAATACACTTAGACCAGCTTAAGTCACTTTGGGCAAAAGTCGAGGCAGAGTTTTCACGATGCTATAAAGCCTTGACGGACAATTAAAGCTAAACATGAATATTGTTATATGGTATATGTGCGAGGCGGGACTTTGTTTGGAGAGCGAATCGAGCAGTTGTCCGCGAAAATGGCTCCCCCACCAGTCAGGCTCTCCGTCGATTCCACCCATCAAAGCCACACAGTTCCCCCGTGTGAAGTCGAAATCTTCAACGGGGACAGCCTGGCTTGGCCTACATTCCGTGATTTGTTTACCGCGATTTTTATCCATAATCCAAGCCTAACACAAGTGGAGAAACTTTACCACTTAAGTTGCAAAACTCGCGGTGAAGCCAGAGCCATTGTTTCTAGGTCACCCTTGACCAATGAAGGGTTCCAGTCCGCGTGGGATGACCTCACTGCGCGATACGAAAATAATCGATTATTGATTATGAGCCAAGCCAAGCAGCTTCTACAGATCCCAGCTGTAACACAAGAGTCTGGCAAAGCGTTGAGAGAACTGCAGACGTCAATTCAAGGTTGCTTAATCGGTCTTGAGCGTTCCGGGGCTCGTACAGACAATTGGGATATCCTTCTCATAGCAATCTGTACGAGCAAAATGCCCAAATCCACCCTTCTGTTGTGGGAACAGTCCGTTCCAAATAAGACCGCCGTCTCATCCTGGGACGACCTGAATGGATTCCTAACTGATCGCCACCGTGTATTAGAGGCCACAGATGTCCTTCAACCAAGCTCTTAGCGGTCAGACCTTTCCATCCGTAAGCCGAAAACCTACGGCACGAGCTCAGGCCTTTTCCGCTCAAGTGCAAGAGAGCTCAGCACCTGATGCTTGTATAATTCCGAATCCTGCGTCCCCCGATTCTTCCAGCAGCCCTCATGTAAACGTGGGAAGTTACTTCGCCTCCACTCGCAACACTGGCCTCCTGGGTACTGCGAGGGTAACTATTCATCATCGTGGCAAGCAGTTTCAAATCCGCGCTTTAATTGATATGGGATCCGAAGCGTCCTTTATTTCCCAAAGAATGTTTGAATTGATTAATCCTCCAAGCTGCAAAGTATCAACTAGCATTCGCGGCATTGGGCAATGCGATGCTGGTAGCGGCGACAAAGTGTGCCGCTTACAGATTTCTCCTCCTGACGAACCGCTGCGACAGTTCCAAGCAGTCGCCGTGGTGCTGCCTAGTGTAGCTGAAGCACTTCCGTCCCGCGCCGTCCCGAATAAGGTGAAGCAGGATTCGCTTGACCTTCCGCTCGCTGATCCGCAATTTCACCAAAGAGCTCCTGTGGATTTGGTGCTTGGAGCCGAGCTCCTTCCCACTATCCTTGGGGAACGAATCATCAAGAATGTTGGTGATTCTTTCGTGGGGATCGAGACGATGTTCGGATGGGTTCTCTGTGGATCCGTTACTGGAAAATCCAGAAGGTCTCGGTCCACCTCCTCCAGCAGTCCGAAGATGTCTCTAAGGACAGCAGCACCATCCGATTTAGAACGCAGTTCCAATTGCTTCAGGTGCCGCGTTTGTCAAGGGGCACACGCGCTCCGTCTGTGCCGACAGTTTCGAGGACTACGAGCTGACGACAGGCTGCGGGTAGTCTTGAGCAACGGATACTGCCCGAACTGTTTGGCTCATGAGCATTCCAATGGTTCCTGCAGGAGCACAGCAGGATGCCATCGATGTGGCAAGCAACACTACACGCTCTTGCACATCGACAGCTCAGTCGCGTACATCCAACCCAAAGAGAAAAGACCCGAAAGGCCCCCGCTTTTCATTTGGACTTCTATCCAGAGGTCATCAGCCATCGTGCCGCCTACTCCATCTGCATCCAAAGTTCCCCCTCCATCTCCACCTGTGTCTTGGCGATCCAAAACGCTGCCATCCCCCATCCTTAGACATGTCCACCGAGGCAATTGCAACTTGTTGCAAGGGGGCGGTATGTTCATAAAACCGAATTCGGTCATACTGAGGAGGGTGACGAAGGGTTCTCCTGTGAATCGCCATATTCAATCCAGTACGAGTTTTTAATCCGAACACCCGTTCTTTTTCCTTGCGCTCTTATCTTTCGATATTGTAACTTTTTTCAACCCGAACCATTTCGTATGTGTCGGGATATCTTGTGAAATAAATAAATAAATCAGAATTAATTTTAACCGAAGTTCTCGCGCGTTTTAATTTCATCACGCACTCACCAGACCCTAAAGAAATTGGCACCCGCCAAGTTGTACACCACAAATCGTTCCGCCCCTCCACGAACATTTTTCCTTCGAGCCGGATCTCCTTCCGCTATTCCAGCTTGCATCGGCGGAATTCCTGATTAGTACAACATTTCTTATTAAAATTCTCATTCACATTATATCCCATTGCAAACTTATAAAAGTGTTAGGTTTCCCGCTCCTCCATAGCGACCTACACACTTTTGTATACTTGTATGTACATACCTGACCTATTCCAAGGGTTACATGGTATTTCCCGATCATTTTTGTGTTTATGAAGTGCATTTCTTTTCCATTCTTCGATATTCTGATTGTCCAAAAGTCCAATTGCATAGCAATACATATGTATGTATAAACACAAATATACATACATACATGTAAAAACAGCTGGTTTCTAACCTGCAAGTAGAGGTGTTTAATAATCGAGAATTTATAAAGTACCACTTACCTTTACTTAAAGTGTAAAGCACACTCCACGGGCTGATCATTAGTCCATCGGCATAAATTATTTATGTCAAATAATTTTTAAATCCATACATACATATGTACATAGGTACATACATATGTACATATGTAATAATTTTTGCCACGGTAAGCACACTCATACGTACATATGTACATACCTATGTCCACATGCAATTTGAATTCACCCACGCAAAATTAATTGCAGCCACTCCGATTGGCTACATAATTAAAGTAGGAAATCGTGATCTTCGTTAAACAATTTACAATTAATTAAATTCACAAAACATAAACAACGGCAGAACAGCTGACTCCCGATCAGTGCTGGCACTCAAGTCTCATCAGTGCTGACACTTGAGACAAGCCGTGACTCGGTCACGACATCCATTTTTTCCTTCGTGATTTTCGTATTGTGCAAAAATATTTCAATCGACTGATTGAATTTAATTCGCAAAATATTTTCTAAAGAAAAATAAGTACAATTTTATTTATCTGGAATTAATATTTTGGCTTGTCTTGGTGCATTTTGATCTTTTCCTCACAGATCCATGAAATTGATCTTGACCGTTTAATGAAAATTAATTCCGAGTTTTTTTTTTCTTCATTGAAAAGTTATCGGCACTCCCAATCCTACTGATCTCAATTTTTCCATATTTTTAAATACTCTTATAAATTTCAACATTTTTCGACATTGTATAAATTTTAATATCGAAGTGATTATATCACCTTACAATTATTCACACAACTGCGAGGAAAATTATAAATCCTTCTAATTTCATTTATGCTATCCATGCTTATTCATTGTGTTCATTAAAAAGAGGAGACATTTCTCCTTCTCACTCCTTCTCTATCCTTAAATTATACAGTCCACTTACAGCTTCGTTTCGATCTCCTCGCTTGAGAGCTCTAATTCCACGAAGTTATTTGTTTCCATTCGATTCGTAATAGCTCAGAGAACACTCTACGATGTCTCTTTCCGACTTTGTTGCCGTGTGCGAGGCATTAACGGGGTTCGAGGCTCGCGAGGCCCAGGCTTTAGCTGACGATGTGCCACTCGTCTCCATTAAAATACACTTAGACCAGCTTAAGTCACTTTGGGCAAAAGTCGAGGCAGAGTTTTCACGATGCTATAAAGCCTTGACGGCTCAAAAGAACGAAGATAGTCCGAAGCACATAGCTACAATTAAAGCTAAACATGAATATTGTTATATGGTATATGTGCGAGGCGGGACTTTGTTTGGAGAGCGAATCGAGCAGTTATCCGCGAAAATGGCTCCCCCACCAGTCAGGCTCTCCGTCGATTCCACCCATCAAAGCCACACAGTTCCCCCGTGCGAAGTCGAAATCTTCAACGGACACAGCCTGGCTTGGCCTACATTCCGTGATTTGTTTACCGCGATTTTTATCCATAATCCAAGCCTAACACAAGTGGAGAAACTTTACCACTTAAGTTGCAAAACTCGCGGTCAAGCCAGAGCCATTGTTTCTAGGTCACCCTTGACCAATGAAGGGTTCCAGTCCGCTTGGGATGACCTCACTGCGCGATACGAAAATAATCGATTATTTATCTGTAACACAAGAGTCTGGCAAAGCGTTGAGAGAACTGCTGACGTCTATTCAAGGTTGCTTAACCGGTCTTAAATTGGGATATCCTTCTCATAGCAATCTGTACGAGCAAAATGCCCAAATCCACCCTTCTGTTGTGGGAACAGTCCGTTCCAAATAAGACCGCCGTCTCACCGTCTATTAGAGGCCACAGATGTTCTTCAACCAAGCTCTAGCGGTCAGACCTTTCCATCCGTAAGCCGAAAACCTACGGCACGAGCTCAGGCCTTTTCCGCTCAAGTGCAAGAGAGCTCAGCACCTGATGCTTGTATAATTCTGAATCCTGCGTCCTCCGATTCTTCCAACAGCCCTCATGTAAACGTGGGAAGTTACTTCGCCTCCACTCGCAACACTGGCCTCCTGGGTACTGCGAGGGTAACTATTCATCATCGTGGCAAGCAGTTTCAAATCCGCGCTTTATTTCCCAAAGAATGTTTGAATTGATTAATCCTCCAAGCTGCAAAGTATCAACTAGCATTCGCGGCATTGGGCAATCCGATGCTGGTGGCGGCGACAGATTTCTCCTCCTGACGAACCGCTGCGACAGTTCCAAGCAGTCGCCGTGGTGCTGCCTAGTGTAGCTGAAGCACTTCCGTCCCGCGCCGTCCCCAATAAGCTGAAGCAGGATTCGCTTGACGTTCCGCTCGCTGATCCGCAATTTCACCAAAGAGCTCCTGTGGATTTGGTGCTTGGAGCCGAGCTCCTTCCCACTATCCTTGGGGAACGAATCATCAAGAATGTTGGTGATTCTTTCGTGGGGATCGAGACGATGTTCGGATGGGTTCTCTGTGGATCCGTTACTGGAAAATCCAGAAGGTCTCGGTCCATCTCCTCCAGCAGTCCGAAGATGTCTCTAAGGACGGCAGCACCATCCGATTTAGAACGCAGTTCCAATTGCTTCAGGTGCCGCGTTTGTCAAGTTTCGAGGACTACGAGCTGACGACAGGCTGCGGGTAGTCTTGAGCAACGGATACTGCCCGAACTGTTTGCCTCATGAGCATTCCAATGGTTCCTGCAGGAGCACAGCAGGATGCCATCGATGTGGCAAGCAACACCACACGCTCTTGCACATCGACAGCTCAGTCGCGTACATCCAACCCAAAGAGCAAAGACCCGAAAGGCACCCGCCTTTCATTCGGACTTCTATCCAGAGGTCATCAGCCATCGTGCCGCCTACTCCATCTGCATCCAAAGTTCCCCCTCCATCTGCACCCGTGTCTTGGCGATCCAGAACGCTGCCATCCCCCATCCTTAGACATGTCTACCGAGGCAATTGCAACTTGTTGCAAGGGGGGCTGTATGTTCACGCCACCGGGTGAACAGCAGAGAGTGAGGGGTAGGGTTTTTTCCCCAAACCGAATTCGGTCATACTGAGGAGGGTGACGAGGGGTTCTCCTGTGAATCGCCATATTCAATCCAGTACGAGTTTTAATCCGAACACCCGTTCTTTTTCCTTGCGCTCTTATCTTTCGATATTGTAACTTTTTCAACCCGAACCATTTCGTGTGTGTCGGGATATCTTGTGAAATAAACAAATAAATCAGAATTAATTTTAACCGAAGTTCTCGCGCGTTTTAATTTCATCACGCACTCACCAGACCCTAAAGAAATTGGCACCCGCCAAATTGTACCCCACAAATCTTTCCGCCCCTCCACGAACATTGGTCCTTCGAGCCGGATATCCTTCCGCTATTCCAGCTTGCATCGGCGGAATCCCTGATAAGTACAACATTTCTTATTAAAATTCTCATTCACATTATATCCCATTACAAACTTATAAAAGTGTGAGCTTTCCCGCTCTTCCATAGCGACCTACACACTTTTGTATACTTGTATGTACATACCTGACCTATTCCAAGGGTTACATGGTATTTCCCGATCATTTTTGTGTTTATGAAGTGCATTTTTTTTCCATTCTTCGAAATTCTGATTGTCCAAAAGTCCAATTGTATAGCAATACATATGTATGTATAAACACAAATATACATACATACATGTAAAAACAGCTGTTTTCTAACCTGCAAGTAGAGGTGTTTAATAATCGAGAATTTATAAAGTACCACGTACCTTTACTTAAAGTGTAAAGCACACTCCACGGGCTGATCATTAGTTCATCGGCATAAATTATTTATGTCAAATAATTTTTAATCGTACATCTATACTATATACATACATATGTATGTAATAATTTTTGCCGCGGTAAGCACACTCATACGTATATGTATGTATGTACATACATATGTCCACATACAATTTAAATTCACCCACACAAAATTAAATGCAGCCACTCCGATTGGCTTTCCGCAATTTAATAATTCGAAACCTACATAATTAAAGTAGGAAATCGTGATCTTCGTTAAACAATTTACAATTAATTAAATTCACAAAACATAAACAACGGCAGAACAGCTGACTCCCGATCAGTGCTGACACTCAAGTCTCATCAGTGCTGACACTTGAGACAAGCCGTGACTCGGTCACGACATCCATTTTTTCCTTCGTGATTTTCGTATTGTGCAAAAATATTTCAATCGACTGATTGAATTTAATTCGCAAAATATTTTCTAAAGAAAAATAAGTACAATTTTATTTATATGGAATTAATATTGTCTTGTCTTGGTTTGTCTTGGTGCATTTTGATCTTTTCCTCACAGATCCATGAAATTGATCTTGACCGTTTAATGAAAATTAATTCCAAGTTTTTTTTTCTTCATTAAAAAGTTATCGGCACTCCCAATCCTACTGATCTCAATTTTTCCATATTTTTAAATACTCTTATAAATTTCAACATTTTTCCACATTGTATAAATTTTAATATCGAAGTGATTATATATCCTTATAATTATTCACACAACTGCGAGGAAAATTATAAATCCCTTTAATTTCATTTATGCTATCTTGTTATTCTTGTTTCATTAAAAAGAGAGACATTTCTCCTTCTCACTCCTTCTCTATCCTTAAATTATACAGTCCACTTACAGCTTCGTTTCGATCTCCTCGCTTGAGAGCTCTAATTCCACGAAGTTGATTGTTTCCATTCGATTCGTAATAGCTCAGAGAACACTCTACGATGTCTCTTTCCGACTTTGTTGCCGTGTGCGAGGCATTAACGGGGTTCGAGGCTCGCGAAGCTTTAGCTGACGATGTGCCACTCGTCTCCATTAAAATACACTTAGACCAGCTTAAGTCACTTTGGGCAAAAGTCGAGGCAGAGTTTTCACGATGCTATAAAGCCTTGACGGCTCAAGAACGAAGATAGTCCGAGCCTAGCTCAATTAAAGCTAAACATGAATATTGTTATATGGTATATGTGCGAGGCGGGACTTTGTTTGGAGAGCGAATCGAGCAGTTGTCCGCGAAAATGGCTCCCCCACCAGTCAGGCTCTCCGTCGATTCCACCCATAAAAGCCACACAGTTCCCCCGTGCGAAGTCGAAATCTTCAACGGGGAGAGCCTGGCTTGGCCTACATTCCGTGATTTGTTTACCGCGATTTTTATCCATAATCCAAGCCTAACACAAGTGGAGAAACTTTACCACTTAAGTTGCAAAACTCGCGGTGAAGCCAGAGCCATTGTTTCTAGGTCACCCTTGACCAATGAAGGGTTCCAGTCCGCGTGGGATGACCTCACTGCGCGATACGAAAATAATCGATTATTGATTATGAGCCAAGCCAAGCAGCTTCTACAGATCCCAGCTGTAACACAAGATTCTGGCAAAGCGTTGAGAGAACTGCAGACGTCAATTCAAGGTTGCTTAACCGGTCTTGAGCGTTCCGGGGCTCGTACAGACAGTTGGGATATCCTTCTCATAGCAATCTGTACGAGCAAAATGCCCAAATCCACCCTTCTGTTGTGGGAACAGTCCGTTCCAAATAAGACCGCCGTCTCATCCTGGGACGACCTGAATGGATTCCTAACTGATCGCCACCGTGTATTAGAGGCCACAGATGTCCTTCAACCAAGCTCTAGCGGCCATACCTTTCCATCCGTAAGCCGAAAACCTACGGCACGAGCTCAGGCCTTTCCCGCTCAAGTGCAAGAGAGCTCAGCACCTGATGCTTGTATAATTCCGAATCCTGCGTCCTCCGATTCTTCCAGCAGCCCTCATGTAAACGTTGGAAGTTACTTCGCCTCCACTCGCAACACTGGCCTCTTGGGTACTGCGAGGGTAACTATTCATCATCGTGGCAAGCAGTTTCAAATCCGCGCTTTAATTGATATGGGATCCGAAGCGTCCTTTATTTCCCAAAGAATGTTTGAATTGATTAATCCTCCAAGCTGCAAAGTATCAACTAGCATTCGCGGCATTGGGCAATGCGATGCTGGTAGCGGCGACAAAGTGTGCTGCTTACAGATTTCTTCTCCTGACGAACCGCTGCGACAGTTCCAAGCAGTCGCCGTGGTGCTGCCTCGTGTAGCTGAAGCACTTCCGTCCCGCGCCGTCCCGAATAAGGTGAAGCAGGATTCGCTTGACCTTCCGCTCGCTGATCCGCAATTTCACCAAAGAGCTCCTGTGGATGTGGTGCTTGGAGCCGAGCTCCTTCCCACTATCCTTGGGGAACGAATCATCAAGAATGTTGGTGATTCTTTCGTGGGGATCGAGACGATGTTCGGATGGGTTCTCTATGGATCCGTTACTGGAAAATCCAGAAGGTCTCGGTCCACCTCCTCCAGCAGTCCGAAGATGTCTCTAAGGACAGCAGCACCATCCGATTAAGAACGCAGTTCCAATTGCTTCAGGTGCCGCGTTTGTCAAGGGGCACACGCGCTCCGTCTGTGCCGACAGTTTCGGGGACTACGAGGTGACGACAGGCTACGGGTAGTCTTGAGCAACGGATACTGCCCGAACTGTTTGCCTCATGAGCATTCCAATGGTTCCTGCTGGAGCACAGCAAGATGCCATCGATGTGGCAAGCAACACCACACGCTCTTGCACATCGACAGCTCAGTCGCGTACATCCAACCCAAAGAGCAAAGACCCGAAAGGCACCCGCCTTTCATTCGGACTTCTATCCAGAGGTCATCAGCCATCGTGCCGCCTACTCCATCTGCATCCAAAGTTTCCCCTCCATCTGACATGTCCAGCGAGCCAATCGCAACTTGTTGCAAGGGGGGCGGTATGTTCACGCTACCGGGTGAACAGCAGAGAGTGAGGGGTAGGGTTTTTTCCCAAAACCGAGTTCGGTCATACTGAGGAGGGTGACGAAGGTTTCTCCTGTAAATCACCATATTCAATCCAGTACGAGCATCTAACCCGAACACCCGTTGTTTTTCCTTGCGCTCTTATCTTTCGATATTGTAACTTTTTCAACCCGAACCATTTCGTGTGTGTCGGGATATCTTGTGAAATAAACAAATAAATCAGAATTAATTTTAACCGAAGTTCTCGCGCGTTTTAATTTCATCACGCACTCACCAGACCCTAAAGAAATTGGCACCCGCCAAATTGTACCCCACAAATCTTTCCGCCCCTCCACGAACATTGGTCCTTCGAGCCGGATATCCTTCCGCTATTCCAGCTTGCATCGGCGGAATCCCTGATAAGTACAACATTTCTTATTAAAATTCTCATTCACATTATATCCCATTACAAACTTATAAAAGTGTGAGGTTTCCCGCTCTTCCATAGCGACCTACACACTTTTGTATACTTGTATGTACATACCTGACCTATTCAAGGGTTCTGGTTTTCCGATATTTTGTGTTTATGAAGTGCATTTTTTTTCCATTCTTCGAAATTCTGATTGTCCAAAAGTCCAATTATATAGCAATACATATGTATGTATAAACACAAATATACATACATACATGTAAAAACAGCTGTTTTCTAACCTGCAAGTAGAGGTGTTTAATAATCGAGAATTTATAAAGTACCACGTACCTTTACTTAAAGTGTAAAGCACACTCCACGGGCTGATCATTAGTTCATCGGCATAAATTATTTATGTCAATTAATTTGTACATCCATACATACATATGTATGTAATAATTTTTGCCGCGGTAAGCACACTCATACGTACATATGTACATACATATGTCCACATACAATTTAATTTCACCCACACAAAATTAAATGCAGCCACTCCGATTGGCTTTCCGCAATTTAATAATTCGAAACCTACATAATTAAAGTAGGAAATCGTGATCTTCGTTAAACAATTTCCTATTAATTAAATTCACAAAACATAAACAACGGCAGAACAGCTGACTCCCGATCAGTGCTGACACTCAAGTCTCATCAGTGCTGACACTTGAGACAAGCCGTGACTCGGTCACGACATCCATTTTTTCCATCGTGATTTTCGTATTTTGCAAAAATATTTCAATCGGCTGATTGAATTTAATTCGCAAAATATTTTCTAAAGAAAAATAAGTACAATTTTATGTATATGGAATTAATATTTTGGCTTGTCTTGGTGCATTTTGATCTTTTCCTCACAGATCCATGAAATTGATCTTGACCGTTTAATGAAAATTAATTCCGACTTTTTTTTCTTCATTAAAAAGTTATCGGCACTCCCAATCCTACTGATCTCAATTTTTCCATATTTTTAAATACTCTTATAAATTTCAACATTTTTCCACATTGTATAAATTTTAATATCGAAGTGATTATATATCCTTATAATTATTTACACAACTGCGAGGAAAATTATAAATCCTTCTAATTTCATTTATGCTATCTACATTTCTCCTTCTCACTTCTTCTCTATCCTTAAATTATACAGTCCACTTACAGCTTCGTTTCGGTCTCCTCGCTTGAGAGCTCTAATTCCACGCAGTTATTTGTTTCCATTCGATTCGTAATAGCTCAGAGAACACTCTACGATGTCTCTTTCCGTCTTTGTTCCCGTGTGCGAGGCATTAACGGGGTTCGAGGCTCGCGAAGCCCAGGCTTTAGCTGACGATGTGCCACTCGTCTCCATTAAAATACACTTAGACCAGCTTAAGTCACTTTGGGCAAAAGTCGAGGCAGAGTTTTCACGATGCTATAAAGCCTTGACGGCCTAAACATGAATATTGTTATATGGTATATGTGCGACGCGGGACTTTGTTTGGAGAGCGAATCGAGCAGTTGTCCGCGAAAATGGCTCCCCCACCAGTCAGGCTCTCCGTCGATTCCACCCATAAAAGCCACACAGTTCCCCCGTGCGAAGTCGAAATCTTCAACGGAGAGAGCCTGGCTTGGCCTACATTCCGTGATTTGTTTACCGCGATTTTTATCCATAATCCAAGCCTAACATAAGTGGAAAAACTTTACCACTTAAGTTGCAAAACTCGCGGTGAAGCCAGAGCCATTGTTTCTAGGTTACCCTTGACCAATGAAGGGTTCCAGTCCGCGTGGGATGACCTCACTGCGCGATACGAAAATAATCGATTATTGATTATGAGCCAAGCCAAGCAGCTTCTACAGATCCCAGCTGTAACACAAGATTCTGGCAAAGCGTTGAGAGAACTGCAGACGTCAATTCAAGGTTGCTTAACCGGTCTTGAGCGTTCCGGGGCTCGTACAGACAGTTGGGATATCCTTCTCATAGCAATCTGTACGAGCAAAATGCCCAAATCCACCCTTCTGTTGTGGGAACAGTCCGTTCCAAATAAGACCGCCGTCTCATCCTGGGACGACCTGAATGGATTCCTAACTGATCGCCACCGTGTATTAGAGGCCACAGATGTCCTTCAACCAAGCCATACCTTTCCATCCGTAAGCCGAAAACCTACGGCACGAGCTCAGGCCTTTCCCGCTCAAGTGCAAGAGAGCTCAGCACCTGATGCTTGTATAATTCCGAATCCTGCGTCCTCCGATTCTTCCAGCAGCCCTCATGTAAACGTTGGAAGTTACTTCGCCTCCACTCGCAACACTGGCCTCTTGGGTACTGCGAGGGTAACTATTCATCATCGTGGCAAGCAGTTTCAAATCCGCGCTTTAATTGATATGGGATCCGAAGCGTCCTTTATTTCTCAAAGAATGTTTGAATTGATTAATCCTCCAAGCTGCAAAGTATCAACTAGCATTCGCGGCATTGGGCAATGCGATGCTGGTAGCGGCGACAAAGTGTGCTGCTTACAGATTTCTTCTCCTGACGAACCGCTGCGACAGTTCCAAGCAGTCGCCGTGGTGCTGCCTCGTGTAGCTGAAGCACTTCCGTCCCGCGCCGTCCCGAATAAGGTGAAGCAGGATTCGCTTGACCTTCCGCTCGCTGATCCGCAATTTCACCAAAGAGCTCCTGTGGATGTGGTGCTTGGAGCCGAGCTCCTTCCCACTATCCTTGGGGAACGAATCATCAAGAATGTTGGTGATTCTTTCGTGGGGATCGAGACGATGTTCCGATGGGTTCTCTATGGATCCGTTACTGGAAAATCCAGAAGGTCTCGGTCCACCTCCTCCAGCAGTCCGAAGATGTCTCTAAGGACAGCAGCACCATCCGATTAAGAACGCAGTTCCAATTGCTTCAGGTGCCGCGTTTGTCAAGGGGCACACGCGCTCCGTCTGTGCCGACAGTTTCGGGGACTACGAGGTGACGACAGGCTACGGGTAGTCTTGAGCAACGGATACTGCCCGAACTGTTTGCCTCATGAGCATTCCAATGGTTCCTGCAGGAGCACAGCATGATGCCATCGATGTGGCAAGCAACACCACACGCTCTTGCACATCGACAGCTCAGTCGCGTACATCCAACCCAAAGAGCAAAGACCCGAAAGGCACCCGCCTTTCATTCGGACTTCTATCCAGAGGTCATCAGCCATCGTGCCGCCTACTCCATCTGCATCCAAAGTTCCCCCTCCATCTGCACCCGTGTTTTGGCGATCCAGAACGCTGCCATCCCCCATCCTTAGACATGTCTACCGAGGCAATTGCAACTTGTTGCAAGGGGGGCTGTATGTTCACGCCACCGGGTGAACAGCAGAGAGTGAGGGGTAGGGTTTTTTCCCCAAACCGAATTCGGTCATACTGAGGAGGGTGACGAGGGGTTCTGCTGTGAATCGCCATATTCAAGCCAGTACGAGTTTTAATCCGAACACCCGTTGTTTTTCCTTGCGCTCTTATCTTTCGATATTGTAACTTTTTCAACCCGAACCATTTCGTGTGTGTCGGGATATCTTGTGAAATAAACAAATAAATCAGAATTAATTTTAACCGAAGTTCTCGCGCGTTTTAATTTCATCACGCACTCACCAGACCCTAAAGAAATTGGCACCCGCCAAATTGTACCCCACAAATCTTTCCGCCCCTCCACGAACATTGGTCCTTCGAGCCGGATATCCTTCCGCTATTCCAGCTTGCATCGGCGGAATCCCTGATAAGTACAACATTTCTTATTAAAATTCTCATTCACATTATATCCCATTACAAACTTATAAAAGTGTGAGGTTTCCCGCTCTTCCATAGCGACCTACACACTTTGTTACTTGTATGTACATACCTGACCTATTCCAAGGGTTACTGGTATTTCCCGATCATTTTTGTGTTTATGAAGTGATTTTTTTCCATTCTTCGAAATTCTGATTGTCCAAAAGTCCAATTATATAGCAATACATATGTATGTATGTATAAACACAAATACATACATACATACATGTAAAAACAGCTGTTTTCTAACCTGCAAGTAGAGGTGTTTAATAATCGAGAATTTATAAAGTACCACGTACCTTTACTTAAAGTGTAAAGCACACTCCACGGGCTGATCATTAGTTCATCGGCATAAATTATTTATGTCAATTAATTTTTACATCCATACATACCTTATATGTACATATGTATGTAATAATTTTTCTTGGTAAGCACACTCATACGTACATCATCTTGTATGTATGCATGTATGTACATACCTATGTCCACATACAATTTAATTTCACCCACACAAAATTAAATGCAGCCACTCCGATTGGCTTTCCGCAATTTAATAATTCGAAACCTACATAATTAAAGTAGGAAACCGTGATCTTCGTTAAACAATTTCCTATTAATTAAATTCACAAAACATAAACAACGGCAGAACAGCTGACTCCCGATCAGTGCTGGCACTCAAGTCTCATCAGTGCTGACACTTGAGACAAGCCGTGACTCGGTCACGACATCCATTTTTTCCATCGTGATTTTCGTATTTTGCAAAAATATTTCAATCGGCTGATTGAATTTAATTCGCAAAATATTTTCTAAAGAAAAATAAGTACAATTTTATGTATATGGAATTAATATTTTGGCTTGTCTTGGTGCATTTTGATCTTTTCCTCACAGATCCATGAAATTGATCTTGACCGTTTAATAAAAATTAATTCCGAGTTTTTTTTTTTTTTTTCTTCATTAAAAAGTTATCGGCACTCCCAATCAATCCTACTGATCTCAATTTTTCCATATTTTTAAATACTCTTATAAATTTCAACATTTTTCCACATTGTATAAATTTTAATATCGAAGTGATTATATATCCTTATAATTATTTACACAACTGCGAGGAAAATTATAAATCCTTCTAATTTCATTTATGCTATCTATGCTTATTATTTTTATTAAAGAGAAGACATTTCTCCTTCTCACTTCTTCTCTATCCTTAAATTATACAGTCCACTTACAGCTTCGTTTCGGTCTCCTCGCTTGAGAGCTCTAATTCCACGCAGTTATTTGTTTCCATTCGATTCTTAATAGCTCAGAGAACACTCTACGATGTCTCTTTCCGACTTTGTTGCCGTGTGCGAGGCATTAACGGGGTTCGAGGCTCGCAAGGCCCAGGCTTTAGCTGACGATGTGCCACTCGTCTCCATTAAAATACACTTAGACCAGCTTAAGTCACTTTGGGCAAAAGTCGAGGCAGAGTTTTCACGATGCTATAAAGCCTTGACGGCCTAAACATGAAATCGTATATGGTATATGTCCGAAGCGGACTTTGTTGAAGCGAATTAAGAGCTAAACATGAATATTGTTCCCCCCCAGTCAGGCTCTCCGTCGTTCCAAGGCGGGACTTTGTTTGGAGAGCGAATCGAGCAGTTGGGACAGCCTGGCTTGGCCTACATTCCGTGATTTGTTTACCGCGATTTTTATCCATAATCCAAGCCTAACACAAGTGGAGAAACTTTACCACTTAAGTTGCAAAACTCGCGGGGAAGCCAGAGCCATTGTTTCTAGGTCACCCTTGACCAATGAAGGGTTCCAGTCCGCGTGGGATGACCTCACTGCGCGATACGAAAATAATCGATTATTGATTATGAGCCAAGCCAAGCAGCTTCTACAGATCCCAGCTGTAACACAAGAGTCTGGCAAAGCGTTGAGAGAACTGCAGACGTCAATTCAAGGTTGCTTAATCGGTCTTGAGCGTTCCGGTGCTCGTACAGACAATTGGGATATCCTTCTCATAGCAATCTGTACGAGCAAAATGCCCAAATCCACCCTTTTGTTGTGGGAACAGTCCGTTCCAAATAAGACCGCCGTCTCATCCTGGGACGACCTGAATAGATTCCTAACTGATCGCCACCGTGTATTAGAGGCCACAGATGTCCTTCAACCAAGCTCTAGCGGTCAGACCTTTCCATCCGCGTTTTCCGCTCAAGTGCAAGAGAGCTCAGCACCTGATGCTTGTATAATTCGGAATCCTGCGTCCCCCGATTCTTCCAGCAGCCCTCATGTAAACGTGGAAAGTTACTTCGCCTCCACTCGCAACACTGGCCTCCTGGGTACTGCGAGGGTAACTATTCATCATCGTGGCAAGCAGTTTCAAATCCGCGCTTTAATTGATATGTGATTAATCCTCCAAGCTGCAAAGTATCAACTAGCATTCGCGGCATTGGGCAATGCGATGCTAGTAGCGGCGACAAAGTGTGCCGCTTACAGATTTCTCCTCCTGACGAACCGCTGCGACAGTTCCAAGCAGTCGCCGTGGTGCTGCCTAGTGTAGCTGAAGCACTTCCGTCCCGCGCCGTCCCGAATAAGGTGAAGCAGGATTCGCTTGACCTTCCGCTCGCTGATCCGCAATTTCACCAAAGAGCTCCTGTGGATTTGGTGCTTGGAGCCGAGCTCCTTCCCACTATCCTTGGGGAACGAATCATCAAGAATGTTGGTGATTCTTTCGTGGGGATCGAGACGATGTTCGGATGGGTTCTCTGTGGATCCGTTACTGGAAAATCCAGAAGGTCTCGGTCCACCTCCTCCAGCAGTCCGAAGATGTCTATAAGGACAGCAGCACCATCCGATTTAGAACGCAGTTCCAATTGCTTCAGGTGCCGCGTTTGTCAAGGGGCACACGCGCTCCGTCTGTACCGACAGTTTCGAGGACTACGAGCTGACGACAGGCTGCGGGTAGTCTTGAGCAACGGATACTGCCCGAACTGTTTGGCTCATGAGCATTCCAATGGTTCCTGCAGGAGCACAGCAGGATGCCATCGATGTGGCAAGCAACACCACACGCTCTTGCACATCGACAGCTCAGTCGCGTACATCCAACCCAAAGAGCAAAGACCCGAAAGGCACCCGCCTTTCATTCGGACTTCTATCCAGAGGTCATCAGCCATCGTGCCGCCTACTCCATCTGCATCCAAAGTTCCCCCTCCATCTCCACCCGTGTTTTGGCGATCCAGAACGCTGCCATCCCTTATCCTTAGACATGTCCACCGAGGCAATTGCAACTTGTTGCAAGGGGGGCGGTATGTTAACGCCACCGGGTGAACAGCAGAGAGTGAGGGGTAGGATTTTTTCCCCAAACCGAATTCGGTCACACTGAGGAGGGTGACGAGGGGTTCTGCTGTGAATCGCCATATTCAATCCAGTACGAGTTTTAATCCGAACACCCGTTCTTTTTCCTTGCGCTCTTATCTTTCGATATTGTAACTTTTTCAACCCGAACAATTTCGTATGTGTCGGGATATCTTGTGAAATAAATAAATAAATTAGAATTAATTTTAACCGAAGTTCTCGCGCGTTTTAATTTCATCACGCACTCACCAGACCCTAAAGAAATTGGCACCCGCCAAGTTGTACACCACAAATCGTTCCGCCCCTCCAAGAACAACGAGCACTTGGATTTAAACCAAATAAATTGTGTTAAGAAAACGATCAATTATTTATAAAATACAAATGATTTTTTTTTTTTTTGTATAACAATAAGCTATAACAAAAAACCACAAAAACTTTCAGCTTACCAAATACATACATAAGTCTCTTTCTTTGTCTCTGGTTTTATGCGATGCTCATAATGTGTATGCTAATACAGCTGCGAGAAAAAAATAGTAGTGGCATCGCCCACTTTAATTGTAGCATAGAAAGTTATATTACCGGCACTAGACTGAGACTTTTTTGTATGCAAATTTATTACTCGGCCTGTTATTAATTATATTGTAAACGAAAAACCACTCCATTTTGATTTTTCGAAAATAATGAAGATTTTGTGTCAATGGTGCTTAATTGAGGCGAGCAAACTAATAGTAGCACATATTTTGAAGAGCTTTTCTACTCTGCTCTTAATTCTCTAATTGATAAATGCGTTCCTTATGTGAATGTCTCTACCGTCTCCAGCGCGCCAGTCTGGTTCACACGTAGGCTCTCTAATCTCCGCAATATTAAATCGAGATATTTTAAAAGATTTAAAAAAACTGGTTCGCGACTTGACTATGCAAATTACTGTATAGCCAAATCTCAATTTTGTCTTTTAAACACTCAATGCTACAATAATTATATCGTTCGCTGTAAGGTTGAATTTTATAAGAACCCCAAAAGATTTTACAACTTTGTTAATTCCAAAAGACGCTCCAATGTACTACCTTCCACCTTCAGACTTAATGACCAGACTGCTAATAATGACTCAGATTGCAGATCTGTTTGCTAATTTCTTTCAGTCGACTTATTCTACTACTGTTTCGGATCCCACAACCTATCCCTTTTCAATCCCACATTTAAATTGTATGTTTTTTCCTAGTATTACTGAAGACTGTATTATCTCTAGCTTGTCATCTATGACGTCGTCCTTCGTTCCCGGTCCTGATAATATACCTAGTTGCATCCTTAAAATGTGTTCGATTTCCCTATCTAAGCCTTTATCTCGGTTATTCTTTATATCGAGTGAGACTTGTAGCTTTCCCGATATTTGGAAGGAGTCTTTTATTATTCCGCTTTTTAAAAAGGGTAGCAAATCGGATGTTTCTAACTACCGTGGCATTGCCAAACTTTCATGGCAGCATGGCTTCATGAAAGGTCGTTCGTCGCTTACTACCCTTTTAGAATTGACTACCCTTGTACACCATGGCTTCCGTAAAAAGTGTCAAACTGATGTTATTTATACTGACTTTAGTAAGGCTTTCGATGCGGTTGATCATTCTATGCTTCTCGCGAAACTTAACATCATGGGTTTTTCCCCGAAACTGTTGGCTTGGTTAAAGTCGTATCTTATTGGCAGAACCCAAAAGGTGTCTTTTCGTTCCTCATTATCTAAAACTATTAAAGTTACGTCAGGTGTACCCCAAGGCAGTCATCTGGGCCCACTGTTATTTACCCTGTTTATAAATGATTTACCCTTGGCCTTGGTTCACTTACGCGTGCTCATGTTTGCGGATGACGTCAAGATTTGTTATTCCTATAATGATCCTTCTTTCCAACAGTACTTGCAATCTGATCTCGATGCGTTCTGTGATTGGTGCCACGTTAATAAATTACACCTTAATGCCTCTAAGTGTTCTTTTATGACTTTCAGTCGTTTGTCTCCGTTCCTAGCTCATTACTCCATTAAGTCTGTTCTGTTAGATTGTGTACCATCCTTTAAAGACTTAGGCGTTATGTTTGACCCAAAACTTTCATTTAATGTTCATATTGCTTCAATTGTCAATAGAGCATGCAGCCTTCTTGGCTTTATTAAACGTTGGGTCAAAGAATTTGATGATCCCTATGTAACAAAGGTTTTATACACTTCGTTAGTTCGCCCTATTCTCGAATATTGCTCGCCAGTGTGGAACCCGCAATATGATGTTCACCAGCGTAGTATTGAATCGGTACAGAAGCAATTCCTTAAGTTTGCGTTACGCGGTCTTAATTGGGACCCGAGTCTTCGCCTACCTTCTTATTCTGACAGACTTCTTCTTATTAATCTCCCTTCACTTTACAACCGTAGGCTCGTTTTTGGCATTCTCTTTCTCCATAAACTAGTCAACGGCGAAGTCATTTCTACTAATTTACTAAGTACGCTATATTTTTGTGTTCCCTCACGTCGGACCAGAAACTTTTTTCCTATTTACCTTAGTAGATGTCTGACTAACTACTCTCTTCACGAACCTTTTCGTGTTCTTTGCCAATCTTTTAACAACCTTTCTCACCTAATTTCTCCTCATCTTTCTGTCACTTCTCTTCGCGCTATACTTTTTAATCATCTACAGCGAAACCAATGAAAATATTCTGGACTTGGATTGGCTGCAACTCATCCCTGACCACATTGGCTGTGAATCGGGGCATAGCTGGCACCTTATGCAAATAAAACACCTCCACCGGGTCGGGGATGTTTAGTTGTGTATATAGCTAAGCTAGCTTTTTCAATTTAATTACTATCTGTCTTTAGCTTAAGCTTTTTCGTCGACTGCTGTGTTAGTTGACGTAAATAAATAAATAAATAAATAAATAAATAAATAAATAAATAAAAATTTGAAAATATGGAATTTTATTTCAAGGAAATAAGACTGGCTTAATATCAGTATATTAATATTTGGTAACATGTCCATTGTTCTTCAGTACGGCTGCGCAACGACGCGTCATGGAATCTATCAGTTTCTGCCACCTTTCTGGTGTTGTGGCCTTAGTGGTTAGCTTTGCAGCAGCTGCTCCCTTCTTAACGTCGCACCACAAATTTTCGATCAGGTTAAGATCAAGCGACTGTGCGGGCCACTTCATTACATCATTTCGGGTCATTGTGTTGTTGAAATACCCAACAAAGTGACATCTCCTCTTTGGCATAGGGTAACATTACTTCCTAAATAATTTTACCGTGAACATGTTTGTCCATGATGCCTTCTATGCAGCATATAGTAAGAAAAATAGCCCGACAGCAACACACTTCATTCGCCATGTTTAATAGTCTTGGTGGCCTGTACTTCGTATTTTTCGGACGAGGAACATACAGCCTAGATCCCCTTCGTCCAAACATCACAATTTCGGACTCATCTGACCACAGTATGTTACGCCATTTTTCCTCAGGCCAATTTAGGTTGAATATTGAGTATTCAATCCGTTCTTTATGTACTTCTGTGAGAAAAGCGGAACTTTCCGAGGGTTGCCAGCGTTCAAGTTATTTTCAGTTAACTATCGCTGCACTGTCCAAACACTGGCCAACACTTCAAGCGCTTCCTGTATCTCTACAGCAGATGCAAACGGAGGAAGCCTTGAGGCTCGTACTATTCTTTTTTCTTATTTTCAGCTTTCTTCCACATCTTTCTGATGTTTTTTCATCTTTCAATAAATTTTGAACGTCAGTTGGAGAACACTAAACAATTTCTCGGACTTATCTTATGCCCTCTGATCTGAATCTTCTTCTTAAAAGACATGTGCTTACCCCGGCCCAATTATTTCTGCAAATGGGAATACTTTAATGAATCCTCTATCGTGAACCTTAAGATTGCTCGCTCTAAATTTGCTTAAAAAGCTTAAAGATGAAGTAGCAAATAAGTTAAGTCACCAAGTGAGGTTACAATGTAATGGACAAGTGTTAGACATTTCTGATAATGGTACTTAGCAGTGTTAAACAGATCAGAAGTTATATTGCAAGTTATAGTAATAAATATCGGCAAGTGTTATGCGCTACTATTTTTTTGCTCGCAACTGTATATAAGTTAACACACGACCAAGCATATCCCCAAGACAATGTCCAAAAGTAGAGGGTATCGACAAGTGCACCCTTTCTCATTGCACTAGTTGCAAGGTCAGCGTTGTTGCAGCAGCAAAATATCAGAATAGTGAGAGCCCCTGCTAACAAAACGTTCATCATGAGGGTCCCCAATGTAACGCGATGCCAAGCGGATGCGTAATGTGCTGAGCCAGCACCAACGTCGCGAGAGGTGGAGCCAATGGCTAAGGCCTGCTATGCAGAACTTGGGGAATGGTTAAGTTTAGTTTAGAAACTCACTTTAAGGAGGGCAAACAAAATTGTAAACCTCAAAAGATAATTCAATAAAGTAAAACTGTATTTCCATATTGAGTAACTTACTAAAGACTTATTTGGCGCCCAACGGGTTTGATAACTCACTCCCGAAAGTTTCTCGTTTGAATAACTCAAACAGAAAAAAAAAAAAAAAAAAGGTAACCAAAACCAATGATATAAAAAAAAAAATGTTTAATTAATCTTGTCAAACAAAGGGTTAAAATTAAAATAAGTCGAAGTTAAAGTGTAATAAAATACGAATTAAACTAAAGCTTAATTAAAATTTAAATAAAGCAAAAAAAGAAAAGTGCAGACCAAGCCAAAATAAAAAGTGTGAAACACAAAAACAAAAAAATCAACACAAGGAAAATTTACATAATTAGCAAAATGTACTGGTGAGTCGACTGTTCAATCAAAATTTTTTATATGTTTTTGCAATCCAAAGAACCACGCGGGTCAATCACAGTACCGCCCTTGCCCAATTCACAAAATAAATCGGCCCATTTACTCCTTAAGAACATTCAAACCCAACTCTCGTATTGTCTTCTTTCTTGCCAAGTGAGCTAATTTCAGCTGCCTCTATATTATAAGTTCGGCACGCCGAATGAGCTGGACAAAATATAGACAGGAGAAGGAAAGTGACTCGGACGCAGAGATCCGCGAGTTAGTAGAAGGTGCGAAAAAGAGTGTAGAAATAGAAGCGCCCACGATGGACGAAGGACAGGTACATGCGTTGATGAACGCGTTAGCGGGTAAATTTGAAGAACAGATCTCCGTACTTATGGGAGAAATAAACAGCCTCAGAGCGGTGGCTCCCGAAATTAAAACCTTTGAAAGAATCAAAGTTATGCCAGACGTCACCTGCGACGAGCCCTTAGATATAGTAAAATCCCTGCCGGATTTCACAGGTGCCCAAGGGGAATATGTAGCATGGCGACAGGCCGCTACGGATGCCTATGAGCTATTCGCACCATACGACGGTAGCTCGCGACATTTTCAAGCCGTGTCAATTATAAAAAATAAAATTAAGGGCACCGCCAAAAGCCATTTGTTCTCATACAACACAGTATTAAATTTTCACGCTATTATAGCCCGCCTAGATTTCACGTACGCTGACAAAACTCCGGTCCGTGTGTTGCAGCAAGAGCTAAGCATCTGTAGGCAGGGCGAAATGTCCTTGATGCAGTTTTACGACGAAGTCGAAAAGCGTTTAACTCTTATAACAAACAAAACCATCATGACGCACGACGCGGCAGCAGCCGCGGTGCTTAATGAACAATTTAGAGACGATGCTCTCCACACGTTCATAAATGGGCTAAGAAGGCCTTTGAAAGCGGTTGTCTTTCCAGCCAGGCCCAAAGACTTGCCCTCAGCCTTGGCGTTGGCCAGAGAGGCGGAGTCAAGCATAGAAAGAAGCATTTTCGCCGCAAATTATGCTCGATCAGTTGAAGAGAAGGCACTAAGGGCTGATGGCCCAAAGCTTTCACAAAACAAACAGTATGACAGGCCACGAAATAAAGACGGCCACGATGCGAGTGTGGCCAACCCACACTATACCAAAAGTCAGGGCTCAGCCAAACACAACAAAAATTGGCAGGGGCAACCCAGGAATCATAACGGGTCACAGTCTCAGCAACCGGAGCCTATGGATGTCGACCCTTCGTTGTCCAGATACAAACAGCCCACTTATCATAACAATTCGGGCGGCGTGCGGGCGGGAACGTCAGCAGCAAATCAGAAAAACCGGTACGCCTCTGACAGAGTCTCCGGACAAAAGCGGCAAAGAATCAATAACCTAGTGCAGGAATTGCCGTCAGCAGAGCAGTATGAGAACAAGGCAGGCCCAGAGGTTAAAGAATTAGAAGATGAGTACGAAAATGAAAGTGAGGCAGACTCAGTCAATTTTTTAGGGAACGGTCCCACCTGCTGTTCATCGAGAGACAGCTGGCGGGGAAAACATTAAGAATCTTGATAGATTGTGGAGCAGCCAAAAACTGTGTTAAGCCCCTAAAGGAGCTAGTTGGAATAGTGGCGGCTGACTTCCCCTTTCAAGTTAGCTCCGTGCACGGAGTTAGCACAGTAGATCGGAAATGTCAGTTGCAAGTTTTCGGTAAACCAGGGACCTTTTTCTTATTCCCTATATTAGAAAGCTTTGATGCCATCATGGGCCATGACTTCCTAAAGGAAGTCAAAGCGAAAATCGATTTCTCAGCAGGAACGATAAAAGTTGGTCCACACGTGGAACAACTCAAAAGGCACGTGTGCCGCGACGTCAACTTCACTAACGTGAGTGAAATAGTGGTGCCCGAAGCAGTGAAGGAGAATTTTAGAAAAATAATGCTCAAAAACTCGAAAGCGTTCTCCACGAACGGCGAAACTTTGCCTTTTAATACTTCAGTGGTTGCCACCATACGCACCTCTGACGAAACACCCATTTTCACAAGATTGTATAATCACCCGATGGGGGTGACTGATTTTGTAAACAACGAAATAAAAGAGTTGTTAAGAAATGGGATAATAAGACCCTCGAAATCACCGTATAACAGCCCCACGTGGATAGTGGACAAAAAAGGTTATGACGAGGGGGGGAACAAGAAAAAACGAATGGTCATTGATTTCAGGAAACTGAATGAAAAGACCATTGATGATAAATACCCAATGCCCAGCATCCCCATGATTCTGGCTAATTTGGGAAAGGCCAAGTACTTTACGACTCTTGACCTAAAGTCAGGCTATCTTCAAATTTACCTAGCGGAAAACGACCGCGAGAAAACTGCCTTTTCGGTAAATAACGGAAAGTATGAGTTTTGCCGATTGCCTTTTGGTCTAAAAAATGCTGGCAGCATTTTCCAAAGAGCAATCGATGACGTCCTACGAGACCAAATCGGCAAGTGCTGTTATGTCTACGTAGACGACGTAATAATATTCTCAGAAAACGAAGTCGACCACGTCAAACACATCGACTGGGTCTTAAAAAAACTTAGCGAGGCTAATATGAAGATCGCCAAGGAAAAGACTAACTTTTTTAAAGAAAGTGTGGAATTCTTGGGTTTCATCGTGTCAAGAGGCGGGACTAAGTCTGATCCTGAAAAGGTCAAGGCAATAGAACATTTCCCAGAACCTGAAAATCTCTTCTCGCTTCGCTCGTTCTTGGGCCTCGCAAGTTATTACAGGTGCTTTATTCGGGGTTTTGCCGACATAGCAAAGCCACTGACTAACATCTTAAAAGGAGAAAACGGAACGGTAAGCAGACACATGTCAAAAAAGATACAAGTCAAATTCGACACTGTGCAACGTGCCGCCTTTGAAAAATTACGAAGAATCCTAGCCTCTGAAGACGTCATGCTAGTATACCCGGACTTTAAAAAACCGTTCGACTTGACAACCGACGCGTCAGCGGACGGCATCGGCGCGGTCCTGTCACAAGGTGGTAAACCTATCACAATGATTTCTAGGGCATTAAAAGACCCCAAGATGAATTACGCCACAAACGAACGAGAACTCCTAGCAATAAAGTGGGCATTAGTAAAACTAAGGCAATATCTTTATGGCACTAAGGATATTAACATCTACACCGACCACCAACCTCTGACCTTTGCAGTTTCAGATAGAAACCCTAACGCAAAGATCAAAAGATGGAAAGCGTTCATTGACGAACACAATGCCAAGATATTTTACAAGCCAGGGAAAGAAAACCATGTGGCGGACGCGTTGTCCAGGCAAGTCGTAAATGCAATAGAAGCAGAAGAGCCGTCGGACGCCGCCACGGTCCATAGCGAACTGTCGCTCACGTACACGATCGAGACGACAGACAAGCCCCTAAATTGCTTTAGAAACCAGTTGATTCTGGAAGAAGCAGAGTCCCCAACCAAACAAACCTTTGTCCTATTTGGCGAAAAGCGTCGACACAAGCTACGTTTCGCTGACGCAGCAGAGTTGCTTCATGAATTAAAGCAAATAATAAATCCTGACGTAGTTAACGCAATACATTGCGACCTACACACTTTGGCTGCAATTCAGAACGATCTCGTCAGACATTTTCCGGCAACGAAGTTTTGGCATTGCAAGAATCTCGTTACAGACATTTTTAACACGAATGAGAGAAGGGAAATAATGACGGCAGAACATAATCGCGCACACAGGGCAGCACAGGAAAACGTTAGGCAAGTTCTACAAGACTATTTTTTTCCCAAAATGACAAAACTCGCCAATGAAATTGTCGCGAATTGTAAAACGTGCACCAGGGCCAAGTACGTCCGACACCCCATACGGCAAGAACTGGGTGTGACGCCAATTCCAGCACAAGTGGGCGAAGATTTACATATAGACATCTTTTCAACCGACAGAAAATATTTTCTCACTTGCGTTGACAAGTTGTCAAAGTTCGCAATAGTGCAGCCAATCGCATCTCGAACTATCGAGGACGTTAAAACACCCCTGTTACAAATAATGAACATCTTCCAACGAGCAAAAACGGTTTATTGTGATAATGAGGCCGCCTTTAATTCCCAAACAATTACATCGTTGTTAGCGAACAGTTTCGGGGTGAACGTAGTAAATGCTCCCCCACTTCACAGCACATCTAATGGGCAGGTAGAACGCTTTCATAGCACGCTGCTGGAAATAGCCAGATGCCTGAAAATTGAACATCAAATAAGCGACACGGTCGAGCTTATTTTACGCGCCACAAGGGAATATAACAGATCAGTACATTCGGTAACAAAAAAGAGGCCCGTAGACGTCGCGTTACCCTTAGACCCTGACTTACACCTAGAAATTGCGCACAAGGTGCAAGATGCGCAGGACAATTTAATCAACCGCGTTAACCCTGGTAGGCGCAATAGAGTTTTCGATGTAGGAGAGAAAGTGTGGGTAAAGAACAATCGAAGACTAGGAAATAAACTGACGCCACTATACACGGAGGAAACTATTGAAGCGGACCTCGGGACGACGGTCTTAATAAGGGGGAGGAGTGTCCATAAGGACAACATTAGATAAGCCAAAAAATAGTTAAGATCCCATTCGTTTATTTTTATCTTTTCCTTTCTTTACAGGCCCATCTGGGGGGTAATGTTAGTGTTTACTGCTGCGAGGGCCCGTATAAATGATTACTCTCACGCAGACTATATTCCAATAGTAGAGGGTGAGGTAATTATATGGGACAGCTTCAAATATTTAAGACATACAATTAACGTAACCAAATATTATGAAATCATTGACGAAACTAAAAAGTTGTCCGAGTTCTTCCCACTTTCGCACATGCGAATGCTGTTGCAGTCCGATTGGGGTCACCTGGAAACCCTGCTGTCCGTGTTAAATGTCCACCATAGAACTGCCAGGAGCCTGAACTTTTTGGGGTCAGCGCTGAAAATAATATCCGGCACGCCGGATCATGATGACATGGAACAATCAAGGCTAATCGAAGCAGAATTGATCCATGCCAGCAACCAGCAGAGGGCCATAAACCATCGCACCACGGCCCAACTAAATGAACTGACCGACCGAGTAAATAAATTAATAGAGAACGTCCGTAAGGAGGCGGTTGATACAGCGCATTTGTTTGAAACACTGTTGGCAAGAAATAGAATCGTTGGCCTCGAAATTGAAAACGTCATACTCTCGATAACCTTGGCAAGGGTAAATTTGATTAACCCCGTGATTTTAGATTCCTCCGATGTGGATGAAATATTGAACAGTCGAGCCACTAACATCAGCGTTAGGGAAATCCTTGAAATTGGCACCATTAAAGTTGCGTTAAATACTAGCATTATCCATTTTATCATAGCATATCCTGAAGTTAAAAGTAGTTGTAAGAAAATAACCATAATCCCCGTCGAACACAGAGGAGTTGTACTGGATCTAGAGGGCACCAATATCATCGCGGATTGCAGCGGCCGTATAGTTTCGATGGATAGCTGCCAAGTAACGACTTCGCACACTTTCTGCAAGGAAGCCGGGGCTAGTACTTGCGCCCACCAGCTGCATGAGGGGAGCATAGCCCATTGTAAGACACGCCCAAGCCACCTTCCCCCCATAGATGAGGTTGAAGAGGGTTTCGTCATCGTCAACAACAGAGCAGCCGAGGTAATAGTGGATGGGGCCGCCCCGCAAAAGATCAACGGCACGTTCCTAATCACATTCGAAAGAGTGGCATCGATCAACGACACCAAAATGATCAACCGAAATGGCATTCCCAAACGTTCTCCGGGTGTTGCCGCAGCTCCGCTAATAAATATCACCGGTCACAACGATGTACTCAGCTTAGCCTACTTGCGCCGGCTGAACGACGAGAACACCGCTCATATCAGCGAAATGGCCATAACGATCAATAAAAAACCTTTGGCCATGTTTGCCGCAGGGGTTGGAGCGCTGTTGTTTGGCGGAGTGCTGATCTGCCTGGGCTGGTTGCGCCGCAATAAGGAGCCGGGAATTCTTCACACGACCAAGCATATCCCCAAGACAATGTCCAAAAGTAGAGGGTATCGACAAGTGCACCCTTTCTCATTGCACTAGTTGCAAGGTCAGCGTTGTTGCACCAGCAAAATATCAGAATAGTGAGAGCCCCTGCTAACAAAACGTTCATCATGAGGGTCCCCAATGTAACGCGATGCCAAGCGGATGCGTAATGTGCTGAGCCAGCACCAACGTCGCGAGAGGTGGAGCCAATGGCTAAGGCCTGCTATGCAGAACTTGGGGAATGGTTAAGTTTAGTTTAGAAACTCACTTTAAGGAGGGCAAACAAAATTGTAAACCTCAAAAGATAATTCAATAAAGTAAAACTGTATTTCCATATTGAGTAACTTACTAAAGACTTATTTTATATATCAAATGGCTTCCAAATTCCAAATTTTTCATTCGGCTTTACGATTTGTTCATTCTAATTCACTCCACTGAGTGACATTTGTTATGAGTCCCAGCACACAAAACATTTATGCACATTCAATTCATTGTGTGCGTCTCACTCACTGAATTCAATTTAATTCGAATGCATTTATTAACACGCACGTTGTGAGTGAAGCCTTGCAGCTCTCTAGAATGTATGTGTTTGTGCAATTATGCATTGAGACACAGAAGTAGTCGAAGACACTTCAGAGTAGACAAAGCTATCTTTGTTATTTTGTATTATTTTATATTATTTATTTGTGAATTTACAAATTTTAAAGAACTTGAAAGATTATTTACGAAAAATTTTTTATTAAACTGCTTTTAATTTCAGTTGCCCACCCCGTACATTTTTACCTGCGCTATGCAAAATATTCCTTGATGAACTTGCTCCTGAAAATGTACTCGAAGTGACCGCCCGCGCAATAACTTATTACTTGGATGTATCTGCTGAATGCACTCGTAGAATTGTTTCCATCGATGGGGCAATTAAAGCAATTTGTAACCGATTGGTTGTTGCAAATATTTCGTCGAGAACGTCACGTGACCTAGCAGAACAGTGCGTAAAAGTTTTGGAACTGATTTGCACCCGGGAAGCAGGTGCAGTCTTTGAAGGGGGTGGATTAAATTGTGTCCTATCATTTATTCGTGAATGCGGAACACAAGTCCATAAAGATACTTTGCATTCAGCTATGTCTGTCGTCTCAAGACTTTGCACTAAGGTGGAACCAAGTTCTCCCTGTATACAAAACTATGTCGAGAGTTTAAGTACACTGTTACAACATGAAGATTCTATGGTGTCAGATGGTGCATTAAAATGCTTTGCTTCAGTGGCTGACCGCTTCACAAGAAAATGGGTAGACCCTGCACCACTTGCTGAATATGGTTTAGTTACAGAGTTGTTGACGCGATTGGAAAATGCAGGAGGTGCAATGAATGTTCACACACTAAATTCATCTAAATCTTCAGTGGATCAACAGCTAGGCATAGACTTAATATTGGCTAACTCCGATGCGTCTCAAAACACCAGATCAGGTATTGATACTGCATTAAACAGCCAGACTCAGCCAGTCGATTCTACAAGATCACCGCAGTCAACATCAACAACAATCTCTCTTTTGTCAACATTATGTCGAGGATCTCCATCTATAACCCATAACATTTTGCGATCTCAATTACCTAAAGCTTTGGAACACGCTTTAAAAGGCGACGAAAGATGTGTGCTTGATTGTATGAGGTTTGCAGATCTTTTACTTTTGCTTTTGTTTGATGGACGACAGGCCTTGAATCGAGGTAACGCAATATCTAATCAAGGGCAGTTGGTCCCACGTCCTAGGCGCAACGATGTTAACGCTGATCGCACACATCGTCAGTTAATTGATTGCATTCGATCAAAAGATACTGATGCCTTACAGGAGGCGATTGATGGTGGTGGGGTCGATATTAACTGCATGGATGACGTAGGACAGACACTTTTAAATTGGGCATCGGCTTTTGGTACTTTAGAAATGGTTGAATATTTATGCGAAAAAGGAGCTGACGTCAATAAAGGTCAAAGAAGTTCTTCCCTTCATTATGCAGCTTGTTTCGGACGTCCTGCTATTGCAAAAATTTTACTGAAGTACGGTGCATGTCCTGACTTGCGGGATGAAGATGGTAAAACACCGCTGGATAAAGCACGAGAAAGATCAGATGACGGACATCGTGAAGTGGCTGCCATATTGCAATCACCAGGCGAATGGATATCTTCAGACAATAGTCTAGACAATAAAGATGGAAAAAATTATGCTTTAATTGAACCGCGTGGTGATCCTGAAATGGCGCCCATTTACTTAAAACTGCTATTGCCAATATTTTGCAAGACATTTCAAGCAACTATGCTGAATAGTGTACGGAGGGGCAGCTTAGGTCTTATAAAGAAGATTGTGCAGTATGCGCATCCAGATGTGCTTAAAAGTCTCAGACAAAGTAGTCCTAATGATGCTAATGCTTCAATAACATTTTTGAGTACTTCTAATTTGTTAATTGAGGTCGTCGCTACAGTTTTAGATAACGAGGTAAATATTTAAAGTGTCTTTTTTTTTGGTTTTATATACAGTAGTGGCAAAAAATTTGAGACGAAATTTTTGACCTTGAATTCTGATTACATTCGATTTTTATACCCTTGCAGAGGGTATTATAAAATTGGTCAGATGTTTGTAACGCACAGAAGGAGACGTTTCCGACCCTATAAAGTATATATATTCTTGATCAGCATGAGAAGCTGAGTTGATATAGCCATGTCCGTCTGTCCGTCCGTCTGTGCGTATGCGTTTTACTCAGCCATCTTAAGAGCTATGTGGATAAAATTTTTTTTGGGGCTTTTTATTACCTGGGAAAAATAAAGTATGAAAATTGGCAGAATCGGACCACTATATCATATAGCTCCGGAGGAAACATTTTTGCAAAAATTGGAGTATCGCCCTGAAATTTACCAATATGATAGTATATTATATAAAATCTCAGATCCCAAAATTTGATATTTAAAAGGTTCTGGAACATGTAAAAATATTATGGCCATGGACTGTAAGGGTATATAAATATATGACAGACAGACAATCATCATTGAAGTTCTGTGGCAACTAGAATTTTTTGCAGTGGATTGGATTCGAAACTGACAGTGCTTTCTGTAGCACATCTGTATAAACTCATCATTAAAACTCTTCATCACAGTGTAAAAATCGTATAAAATCCGAATTTAAGATCAAATAATTTATGTCTCAAATTTTATGCCACCACTGTATTTGTAAAAATTTGAAAAAAATGCTCCGAAGCGGTTTCATTTTTAGTGTTATGTATTATGCCAAACGAGGTAAACTATAAAACACCAATTTTTTATAGGACGATGATGATGGCCATCTTATTGTTTTAAACAT
Source organism: Drosophila insularis (assembly GCA_018903935.1). NCBI lineage: Eukaryota > Metazoa > Arthropoda > Insecta > Diptera > Drosophilidae > Drosophila > Drosophila insularis. The sequence continues at coordinate 91,527 of JAEIFP010000859.1, forward strand.
TATTGAGGAGCTTATGTCGAAAACACAAGACGACTTTCTTGATCATTTTGCAAGGCTAGGTGTATTTTCAAAGGTTCAAGCGCTTATGGAGATTGACACACCCAACAATTTACTACATATGGAAGAGTCTTCAACGAAAAGATGTGCAACATTGTGTATGTTTTGTAAATGAAAATATTTTTGTTATTAATATTTCTATATTTAAAATAAGTCAATTGTATCATAGACGAATCCACCGAGGATGCCAAAGAAATTCTACAAGGAAAGCCATATCACTGGCGAGAGTGGAGCATTTGCAGAGGACGTGATTGCTTATACGTTTGGTCCGAATCTGCGGCGCTGGAACTTTCCAATGGGTCAAATGGCTGGTTCCGATTTATACTTGACAGCAAATTGGCTACAATGTATTCAAGCGGAAGCCCAGAAAACGGAAATGATAGTTCAGGTGATATTAACCTACTCTATATACTGATAAGCGTATTTTAGATATGGCTTTTTCCAAAAAAGTTAAAAACAAAGCCGCAATTAATAAGAATAGCCTTTAAATTAAATATACATACATATAGTTATTGTATAGTTACACGTGAAAAAACACATAATTCACATTTCAGATAGTAAGTAAGAAAGTTGCAAAAAGATCTCAAATTTCAGAATTAATTGGGTTTTCGCTAAACAATAATTTTAATAGTAAAGATGTGAACCATTTTTTTTTTAACCGTTTAAAATATCTTAATGTAATACTACTGAGATTAGAAAACCTACGGGTAAACCAAACCGGCTTTTAAGAAACCGAAAGATTTACAAAAGGAACGCATGTATGGATGCTGAGAGTTCATTTAATTTTTAACGAGATCAGCTTTAAACACTTTGAATTGAATTCGCAGTCATTTGTCCGATAAGCCCGGAAAATAAACTACATATATTTTGAAGTATATTTGGGCGGCTATTCAGTTAGGGGCTTATGAATGTTCCGAATCAACTAAAAATCGTAAACAATTTGCTCTCGCTGTAAATGGAAGAGCATAATAGTATGTATTATAGGCCTTACTAGGGTTGTTTTTACCTTTGCAGCAAAATGACGGGTAAGAGAGATGGCAAGGGCAGCTGAGATTTGGTTGGCGTACTTTTCTTTACAATTAGCTGACGCTTCGTGTGGGCCAGCAAAATGTTTTAATTTCGCATTGCTTGGCTCCAAATCCATAGAGCTTGTAGTTTGAATATTGCTTTAATTTATTATTATTTGTTAATTCCGATTTGGTCGGGAATTTGCAATGCATAGAAGGAAGCATTTCCGAAGTCCTATGTTCCTGATCAGCACTTCGAGACGACTTTATATTGCCATGTCCATTAGGGGTGTTCTTATTTTCAAAAATTCGAAATTCACCAAATGCAAAGTGCTCCCATATAAGCATACATAGCCCCATAAAAATATCATAAGAGTGAGCGAGATGGCATGTGTTTTGCTCCGTTTACAATTAGGGCTGCAAGTGATCGTTTTTATATCCTTGCAGAGGGTATAATAAAGTTGGTCAGATGTTTGAAACGCACAGAAGGAGACGTTTTCGACCCCATAAAGTATATATATTCTTGATCAGCATGAGAAGCGAGTCGATATAGCCGTGTCCGTCTGTTCGTATGCGTTTTACTCAGCCGTCTTAAAAGATATCGGGCTAAAATTTTTTTCTGTGCTTTTTATTAACGTAGGCAGATCAAGTTTCAAAATCTTTGGGATCGGACCACTCTATCATATAGTTGAATACGAACAGTAGGTGAAGCAGTTGAAGTATCGCTATGAAATGTGATAGTAATTGTAAAAAAACATCAGATCCAAAAATTTCAATCTGATCGGATAAATAGAACACAAGTTACAGTCAATACGCTGTCAACGCTGCCTGCTGCCTACTACGTCATTGCTCGAATCATCAGAGCACACGCATACACACACAAACGCGTCGCTACATAAACTATATGTGTATGCGTGCCAATCGCGGAATGCATGTAAAAGGGGATGGGGAAGCATTAATGAATTGAGTTACAGAAAAAGAGTTTGAAACATGTAAAAATATTATGACCAAGGACTGCAAGGGCATATAATCTTCGGCACAGCCGATGTTAGCTTCTTTGATTTTTACTTATAAAAATATCAGCTGCTCAAAAGTTGAGATTTTCTGCAGAGTTCTCATCGTTCACGTACTTAAGATTCCCACACACCAGAGCGATTTATTCGCAGCGGCAGCGGCGCGAATATCTAATTACATTGCGTCTTATGAACGCATGCACACCAAAGCATTCAGAAGACGCTGCGAATAAATCGCTCTGGTGTGTGGGAACCTTTATAAGTATTGTATACATGTAAAAATCACATGTGCAAGGTAGCATGTTTTGAACTTCCGTTATTTTTACTTGACATTCGTTACCGAAAGTAAATTTTTGACTTTAAGTGGTGTTGTGTGAGAAAACCATTATTGAAAAGGGAAATAGTATTAAGTGCATCAAGTATTTTAACGCTTCAAGCTGGACAAAGCATGAGAAAAATCTATTGGATTGGATCAAACCGTCAGATGCTTCAAGTGTACAACATGTTTAAGGCTCTATACTAAAAATCTATGCAGTGCTAGGATTTTGGCAACAAGCCAACAATAAAGCTGCAGCCAAATTGATGAAATTATATGAAGATTATAATTGGATTGGAATATAATAACACTATGTAACATCCTTGGGTTGTAATTGTTATTTCCTAGTCTGTTATATCTTAAAAGTATGGAAACCAACTAATATTCCTCGGAAACTTGGGAAACTTCAGAAAACCAAAAACATAAAAGTAAATCAAAAATGGATGGTTTTTCGACATTTGCGTTTATACTGTGAGTCACTTTCTCTTATCAATCCCCAAATGTAATCTCCCATCATGTTCTAATTGTATTGTCCTTGGTATCGCCGCTCAAAGTCCATTATATCATGATGCAAGCGCTCGCCTTGCTCCTCTGAATATGCTCCCACGTTCTTCTTGAATTTTTCAATATGTGCATCCAGAATATGGAGTTTGAGAGACATCCTGCCGTAGTTCTCTACCAGACTTTCGACCAGCTCCACGTAGTTTGCGGCTTTAGACTGGTTTTGAATCTTCAACCACGGGAACCAAATGTTAAACTAAACCAGAGAGCCGGGGCTAACTTCGGCCGTGCCGAAGTTTATATACCCTTGCAACTTTATACATACCAAATTTCTTTAACTTTAATTGTGGTAAAAAATACAAGAAGAGTCACAGTTTTTCACCGATCGTTCCTATTGGAGCTATGTGTTATGGTCACCCCATCTTGATAAAATTTGACACAATCATTAATAGGTATAGGATATAATAGAGGGGTGCATTTAAATCAATTTACTTAAAGGTGACGTTGATAAAACTTTTTATAGGTTTTCAAGCCGCGCGTAACAGGCTTTGTCCTGGTGTCGTAGGGGCCACTTGAACGTACTGCGCATAGTATCGTCAACGTCCGCTAAAAAAAAAAAAAAAATCAAAATGTATTAAAAAAGTTAAGTTAGAAAAAAAAGGTGTTACCCCTCACGAATTTAAATACTGGTTACGCCCTTGATATTAGAATATATGAGCTTTAACTACTCAAGCCTTTTACCGCTATTCTACTGATATCGGTGGGTACTTATGCGAGCACCGTTAAGACATTACCTCTACTGATCATGTAAGCATAGATTTAAATCATAATTTTGACTTCAACGTTGCGCTTAGAAGTGTTCTGCATTGAGCTTAAATTAAAATGAACAAGTGTCCGACCAGTTTTGCTTTTTTTTTGCTACGTATGTGGAAGCCCTCGCAGTAGACGCAAAATATCTCCTGGAACTGCAGCAATTTATGAGGAGTACATTAATTTACCAGTGATTATAGACATAGATTGGGCACCAAGCAATATCTGCACACAATGCAACAACAATTTGCAGAATTGGTCGAAAAGGTTGAGTGCAAAAATGGGTTTCGGCATTCCAATGATTTGGATAGATCCACAAGGTCATCATACGGGTAACTGCTATGCATGCCAGAATAAACTCGCAAAACTAAAGAAGAGTTCTATGGTTTATAAAAGTGTTCAATCTGCACAGTTGCCAGTACCTCACTCGGAGAATATTCCAATTCCTATATGTCAAAGCCCAACAAAATATATTCCGCGAACATTTTTCAGCGAACCTGAAGAGCTACTATCAATGTATGAGCCATCGCAAATCGATAAACCTTGCCAACATGTCGAGATATCCCAAGCTCGCTTAAATACGATGGTAAGGCAACTGAAAATGTCGCAAAGGCAAGCAATCTGTTTAGCACATCATTTACGATCTGTTAACATTTTGTCTAAGGATGTGAAAGTGTACGGATATCGGAAGAGACAAGAAGAGCTTTTGGACTTTTTCGAAATAAACGGCAATAATACGTTTGTATATTGCAAAAATATCGTTGGGCTAATGGAACATATGAATTGCGAGTACAAACCAGAGGAATGGCGATTGTTTATTGATGCATCCAAAAATAGTTTGAAGGCAGTACTGCTATATGTGGATAACACAAAAAATCCAGTTCCCATTGCTATAAGTTCCAACACGAAGGAAACTTACGATTCAATGAAACTAATTTTGGATTGTGTTCAATTTAAAAATCATCAATGGAAGATATGCGCTGACCTAAAAGTTGTTGCTCTACTCACTGGCTTGCAAGCGGGTTATACCAACAACATGTGTTTCATTTGCCATTGGGATACCAGATTTCGCGGTAGCCAATATGATAAGCGAGATTGGAAGGCTCGGTCAGAGATACCAGCTAATAAAATTTTACTGCCACCACTGCACATAAAATTGGGAATTGTCAAAAATTTTATTAAAGCACTGAATCGGGATGGTGAAGCGTTTCAAAGCTTAACACAAATATTTCCAAGATTGAGCGTGGCAAAAATAAAAGAAGGTATTTTATATAGTTCTTTCGTTTAAGGGTTGAAATAAACATATGACCAAAAATTCCATTCTAGGTGTATTAAATGGTCCAGATATAAGAAAGCTAATAAAAAATAGTGAATTTTGCGAGCTTCTAAGACCAAAAGAAAAGATGGCGTGGAACTGCGTGAAAGCTGTTATTAACAACTGCTTGGGAGTGCGCCGTATTGAAGGATGGCAAGGAAATGTGGATCAGAGAAATGAGAAATCAGAAATGTGTGTTAGAGTCCTTTAAAGATATGGGTGTAAATATGTCTTTAAAGATTCATTTTCTCCACTACCACAAGGACCATTTCGGACGACAAGTTCCGACAGAATCCGATGAACACGGAGAACGATTTCATCAGGTTGCTGCACCACTAGAACATTGGTATAGCGGAAAAAGGCTTGACTCGTTGCTCGCAGATTTATGTTGGAACTTAATAAATGAAGCTCATGGTATATAATGCAAATATTGTTGTCAAATAAATAATATGCAGTTATGATACCGACTGTATAAATATTTTTCAAAAACTGCAGAAATACAGTTAGTTTAATTTTGTTAACATATCTAAGAAAAATTCAATTTGATTAAATGGTTATATTATAGATCGTAAATTAGATAGGTCTGGTGTTTCTTCTGCTGCCATTGAGCATAGTAAATTTTCATATTATGATCCAGATTCGAATGGAAAATTTTCAATATTAGCAATAAAAAAAATCGGGTAAAGATTCGATTTTTTTTACATTTTGTCCCAAAACTCGGGAACGGACGGATTTAGAGGCTAGATGTCTTCCCAACATTTGTAGCTCTTTTAATTCTAAGAAAGTTGCTGAAGAAAGTTTGTAAAAAAATGAATATTTTAGAAGTTAGAAGCAAATGAAAAAACACTCTTTTCGAAAAAATAGCAACTTTGATGAAAAACTTCCGGAAAAAATTTTGTATGAAACCATCGTGATAACTTAAAAAACTAATGATGCAGTTCGATTCGCAAGACCCGAAATAGGGTGAAACCATCGAATTTTGCCATGTCTTTTTTTCGACTATCACAGTGTTATGTATTATGTATTATGTGTATGGTAGTTTTTATATGCTCTTGAAGTTTAACTTAAAAAAACTTACGATCAGCTTTATTCTGCTGATTTTAAAATATTAACAAAAGTATTTTAGTTCTGTATTTTTTATGTGTATATTGGTTTATTTACTTTATCATTAATTTTGATTGTTACAGAAAACCGAGGCGAGTTTCTTGAAAAACTTCTACGTGCTCGCTCCAGTGTAAGCCCAGGAATGACATCACAGCCTATACTACCTACAGTTTCTGTATTGCGGTTAGTTGTAGGAAATTGGGTATTACAATCTTATAAACCGAACCAGCTACAAATTCATAACACGGAAGGCCACCAAGTGACTATACTACAAGATGACCTTCCAGGATTTATTTTTGAAAGTAACAGAGGTACGAAGCATACCTTCTCGGCAGAAACAGTTTTGGGTCCTGATTTTTCTTCAGGGTGGATAACATGTAAGAAAAAGCGACTTAAATCAAAAACAGACGTTCAGAAGTTGCAAGTTTGGAATCTCTCACGTGAAATATACAATAAGTATTTTAAATCAGCTCAAATTATAACGCGGGGGTCCGTTGCTAAGCTTAGTTCAATTGTTGGGCAAGTTCGGCTCTCAATGAAGGAGCAAAGGGAATCATTAACGTGTAATTGGTCAAATACTTTATCTACTGCTCTAAACGACCTTTCACAGTTGCTGCAGGAAGATGGCATCGTAAGTGCATATGAAATGCATTCTTCTGGTCTCGTACAAGTATTACTGTCTGTTTTGTCAAAAACTGACTGGCAAGGAAACTTGTCAAGAAGCAAATTAAATGAAATGCATAAACAACGCATATCAATTTTTAAAAACTGTATTTTGCAGCGTAACAATGAATCCAGAACAAACGACTTAAATTCTAAAAGTATTGCAACGATTTTAATGCATAAACTAATCGCTGTTTTAGAAAGCACTGAAAAGCTGCCAATATATTTATATGACGCTCTAGGCGCCGGATATGGCTTACAAATTTTACAGAAAAGAATTCGTTTTAGATTAGAACGCGCTGCATGTGAAAGTACTCTTTTCGATCGAACAGGTCGAACTTTGAAAATGGAACCTTTAGCTACAGTTGGTCAGCTGACTAAATATTTACTTAAGATGGTGGCAAAGCAGTGGTATGATATGGATCGTTCGACATTTTTTTATTTGAAAACTATGCGAGAAAGTAAGTCAGGATTATCATTTCTCCATTCCTTTGATTTTGATGAAGAGGGTTTGTTGTTTTACATTGGATCAAATGCAAAAACCTGTGAATGGGTAAATCCAGCACAATATGGATTAGTACAAGTAACTAGCTCAGAAGGAAAGGTATTGCCGTACGGAAAATTGGAAGATATTCTTTCTAGAGACAGCGTCTCGCTTAATTGTCACACAAAAGACAATAAAAAAGCTTGGTTTTCAATAGACCTCGGAGTATACATTATTCCCAATGCATATAGTCTTCGTCATGCGCGAGGATATGGACGTTCTGCCCTAAGGAATTGGTTATTGCAATCATCCAGAGATGGTTTAAATTGGATAACTCTTATTAATCATGTAGATGATAAAAGTCTAGTGGAACCCGGAAGTACAGCGACATGGCCGATTATATGTGCAGCAGATGAAACTGTTGGTTATCGGCATATAAGAATTCAACAAAATGGCAGAAATGCCTCAGGACAGACTCATTACCTTAGCTTAAGCGGATTGGAAATATATGGAAAAGTTGTTGGGGTGTGTGAGGATATAGGCAGATGCGTAAAAGAAGCAGAAGCTAAAATAAGACGAGAAAGGCGGCAAATTCGTGCGCAGCTGAAACATTTAACCGCTGGGGCACGAGTAGTTCGTGGTGTCGATTGGCGCTGGGAAGATCAAGACGGCTCTTCTGAGGGGACCATTACTGGGGAAATTCATAATGGATGGATTGACGTCAAATGGGATCATGGTGTACGAAATTCTTATCGAATGGGTGCTGAAGGGAAGTACGATTTGAAATTAGCTAACTGCGAAAATCTTTCGTTATTTGAGGAAGGCAATTACACTGCACCTGTGGTATTGATTTCGGACAACAAAAAAGTAGAAAAAAGCAGTACTCTCACATCGCGGAAATCAAGCTCAACACCATCGCTCCCAGAAGCAACTGAAATAAATCGGAACTCGGATGAATCATCAAATCAAACTGCTTCTGCTGATAATCTAGCGTGGAAGCGTACGGTAGGGACCATTTCAGAAAATGTATTTGCATCAGGAAAGACTCCAGTGACTTCCAATCAAACAACAGCAAAAACAACATCTTCTGCGGGTATTTCTATAAAACTTCAAGAGAATCAAAGCGCTAATCAAGCTTCAAATATTGCATTAACTTGTGCATCACCTTTGATTCGTGAGTTAGAACATATATCAGATCTATCTGCTATAAATAACTCAATGTCGGCAATTAATTCTGACTTAGCTACTATTTCGGAAAATATTACACTTTCTGTAATTACCAAAGAAAATATGTGCAGTGTTCTATCTGATACACCGAGAACCATAGTATCTGACGCTTGTTCTGTTTCTGGAGAAATTAATATTAAAAAGATATCTCATATAGAGGAAAATAATAAAATGAATGCTAACAATAATGTAAATATTTTAGCAAAGGGCTTGCATATGAACGTGCATTCTGTAAGTTTACGAGGGGATGAACCAGTATTACATTTTTCCTCTGAAGCCCTTGAAAAGAGTGATCAAATACATGAGGGTGTAGATTTGATCAGAAACAATACAAACAAAATACTTTCTACTGAAGTTTTCCACCATCATTGTGCAAAATCACCAAACAAAGTAAACACTGAAACTAAACCTCAATCTATTTGCAACAGTTTTCCAAAAAGTCAAAGAGTGGTTTTAAATAATGAGCTTTCCACAAAAAATGCTGATAATTTTAGTACATCAACGTTAAGCTCATCTAATCCGCAGAGTAAAATTGTACCAGTAGCATCTACTTTTGACAGTCAGGTCGGCAACGTAGCAGATACCGGAATGTCACCTGAAGTAGCAGCAGTTTCCAATCAAATGAGTATAAGTGTACCGAATCTAGCTACTACTTCAGCATCTGAAGTGTCTTCAACTAGAGAGGTATCAGCACATACTGGGCTACTGGAAACATTTGCAGCCATAGCGCGTCGTCGTACATCACAAGGTGGCAACATCCAAGATAATAAAATTATTAACGCGCATGATAAAACTGCTGAGCTTAGCGATCAAAATGTTGGTACTAGTTCGTTTTTTGCTAAAGGTCCCAATTCAGTAACCAGTTTAGTAAAAATGGCTTTGTCGAGCAATTTTCATTCTGGGTTATTAAGTACCGCGCAAAGTTATCCAAGTTTGTCTTCCAATAGAGGCTCTGCACCACCAAATGGAACAAGCAGCAACACTAGTCAACAGCCTGTATCTTCTATCAATCATACACTAACCATGAGTCTTACTTCCACTTCGAGCGATAGTGAACAAGTTTCTTTAGAGGACTTTTTGGAAAGTTGCCGAGCACCAGCGCTGTTGGGTGATTTGGATGACGATGATGAAATGGACGACGACAATGAAGAGGAAGAAAATGAGGATGAGTATGAGGAAGTAGGAAACACATTATTGCAAGTAATGGTATCCAGAAATCTGCTGACATTCATGGACGATGAATCTTTAGAAAACAGATTGGTTAGTGTAACCAAGCGAAAATCATGGGACGACGAGTTTGTCTTAAAACGACAGTTTTCTGCATTAATTCCTGCATTTGATCCAAGACCAGGTCGAACAAACGTTAATCAAACAACTGATTTAGAGATACCCACGCCAGGTTCTAAAATAGAAAGCTCAAATGAAAGCGGTTTTATCCACGTTAAACAACCAAACCTTGGTCTAAAACTACGAGGTCCTGGCGTATGTGGTGTTCCGGATGTTGAAATCGAATTGGATAACGGTGATTGGACAATATTCCGTTACATACAAGAATTGCTTCAAAATAGCCAATTAAATAAAGTTGACAAGTTTCGAAAAGTGTGGGAATCAACATACACAATTGTTTACAGAGAAATTTTGCCGGATACTCGCGAAAACACTTGTTTTGAATCGGAACAAACATCTGACGTATCTTCAAAAAGCGGTGCCTCCACATTATCACCAAACTCCCCAATGCATGGAGGCGTCAACACTAATGAGCATTCACAGTGTTCTGTAGATGAGATCCTAGAATTGCTTACACAAATTAACTCACTTAGGCAGAATAAACTGGAGTGTGAAAGCAAGGATTGTCACCTACCACCAGAGCTATTTATAAGCAAAAAAATCACAAATAAATTGCAACAGCAACTACAAGATCCTCTTGTGCTATCAAGTAACGCTTTGCCTAGTTGGTGTGAGGAGTTAAATCAGTCATGCCCATTTTTGTTTCCATTTGAAACAAGACAACTTTATTTTAATTGTACTTCGTTTGGCGCATCTCGCAGTATCGTGTGTCTTCAATCACAAAGAGACAATACCATTGATCGTCAAAGGCTGCCCCTTTTAAGTACACGTCGTGATGATCAGCCTGATTTTCGAGTTGGACGCCTTAAACATGAACGGGTAAAAGTCCCACGAAATCAGGATCTCCTAAAGTGGGCAATGCTAGTAATGAAAACTCATTGTGATCGTAAATCTGTACTTGAAGTCGAATTTTTAGATGAAGAAGGAACCGGTTTGGGTCCGACGCTCGAGTTTTACTCGTTGGTGGCTGCAGAATTACAACGGGCAGACCTGTGCATGTGGTTGTGTGATAATGAATTAATTACTAGTCCCAATTCAAACAAATATAAAGAAAATATAGAAGAGCAGTCAAAACCTGTTGGGTATTACGTAAACATTTGTGATCATGGTCTCTTTCCTGCGCCGTTGCCACAAAACTCTGAAGTCTGCCAAAACGTCTGTAAGTACTTCTGGTTTTTTGGAGTTTTTATTGCAAAAGTCTTGCAAGACATGAGGCTAGTAGACATGCCATTATCAACATCGTTTCTGCAGTTACTATGTCATAAACATCTGTCATCGGAAAATAATCAAAAAGTACTATCTGAGCATTCTGAACTTGTAGACACTTGTTCTAATCTGATAAATGCTACTTCTGAAAATATTGAATTCAACATGTTTGGTGGGGTCTTAGGTCTGGAAAATCTTAAAGAGATTGATCCTACACGTTATACATTTTTTGTGGAGGTAAAGAATTTGTTGATGAGGAAGCAATCAATAGAACTGGATAATTCTATAAATACTGAAGAAAAAGAAAAGATCATTAATAATCTTAAACTTTGTACAATGTCTGGAATTGAAGTATCGATAGAGGATTTAGCGCTTACGTTTACCTACTCGCCAAGCTCACCAATATATGAATATGGTCATGTAGAGTTATTGCCAAATGGAGCATCTATCGATGTCAATATCCAAAATCTGAAAGTGTACTGCGACTTGATTATAAGATATATACTGCAGGACGGGATTGAAAATCAGTTAAAAGCTTTTAATGATGGATTTAATAAAGTGTTTCCTTTAAAAAAACTTGCTGCATTTTGTCCTTCTGAAGCTCGGCTGATGCTTTGTGGCGAGCAACACCCTCATTGGAGTCGGGAGGATATTATGGCTTATACTGAACCCAAATTGGGATATTCCAAAGAGAGGTATATTCTTTATTATATTTATTATTACATATGTTATAATGATAAACTTTAACTTATTTTTTAAGCCCCGGATTTTTACGCTTCGTAAACGTTCTGTTGAGCCTATCAGGAGCTGAGCGAAAGGCTTTTATACAATTCATAACCGGTTGCAGTAGTCTACCTCCGGGTGGATTTGCAAATTTACACCCTAGGCTAACAGTTGTTCGAAAGGTTGATGCAGGAGAGGGAAGTTATCCATCTGTGAATACGTGTGTTCATTATTTAAAACTTCCCGATTATCCGACTGAAGAAATATTGAAAGAACGCTTGTTAACAGCCACTAAAGAAAAAGGATTTCATTTAAACTAATTAATTTAAACGTTCAATATTAATATTAATCAAAGATGTAAATAATCCCCAATAATATATTTAATAAACAATTACATTAATATAATTATTATTATCATTATTATCTGTATAAGATATAGTTGTAAACTATCAACCTAACTATTTACACGCACTAGGCTTAGCCTTAGGCTTGGCCGAAAACTAAATTCATAAACCAGCCTGGGGTTTGAAAAAAGGTTAATCGTTGTTTAGTTGCCTAATCGACTGGGCATAACATTAATAATTTTTTATAGTTACATCCCATTACTTATGACAGAAATATAAATCGGTATGCTTGATAAAAAAGGTGTAAGGACTTATGTGTTGTGTTTATGCCCAAGGTAACACAGAGCTTAATCTCCGAGTGAGGCGAACTTTCACCTTGCGTTGCTCTCCCCACAACGTCATCCGCTCTCCCCATACCAATAACTCCCCACGCCGCTCCTAAAGCGGGACTAAGATGCAGCTCTTTTTTGTAATAAGTTTTAGTAACGCAATATTAGTTAGGTTTTGTATCAATAATTATCTTAGTGGTGTGTAATATAATTTCTATATATTTTTTTATATTTTGGCTTTGTTTTGCAATGGCTTGTTGTCTACATACTTGCAAGTATGTTGATCGTTGGCTCTGCGATAATCTGATTCACTTAAAATGTGTTGGCCTTAATGGCCGTGACTATGAGAAATTTGCTGGTTTGTCTGTGTCTAAGCCTGAGCTTGGCTTAATGCGCTGGACTTGCCCATCTTGTGCCAGCCAGCACCTAGATTTTAGCCGTATGTACAGGGATTTCCGTTTGAAGTTTCTTTCCTTAAACAAACTGGCCAAACAGCTGTCTAATGAGTGTGACTCTAGCGTCCATTTATTGTTGCAATTCAAAATCGTTCTACCTTCTGAGAAGTTGCTCAAGAAGTGTACCCTTGAGTTGCCTTATAAGCAGTCGCCAGCACTCTCTATTACATTTTCTCCCATTCTACTTTGGCCTACACCAGAGCCCGGCACTCATATCCCCCGGGGGACGAACACGTTCGGCACCTCGTATGCGTGTAACCGAACGGCTGCCGAAGTCCTCACTCAGAGCATGAGGGTGGATTTAGTTGCCCTCAGCATTTCGACGAGAGCACATCTATGTCGCTTTGCTCGATCGCTACACATGAAAAAATTAATTCCTTCATTCTTTTTATGTAAATGGCAACTTTTGCAATATTCTATTCAAAACAGTCTAACAGATAACTATTTAGAAGATCTCCTTCGGATAAAAAGTTATGCAAATAATATAGAAAGAAGTGAAGCAAATACTTTAGTTTCAAAAAATGTATTAATTGGAAATTATTTCATTATTTATTTCTCCATCGCACTTTTAATTTTTCTTGCTTTCGTCACATGCAATTTGCGCAGTGTAAAGCAACTTACGCACACAGGCAAGCGCACACAGGCAAGCGCACACATACATTGAAGGTTTTCGTTGGCTCTCTTTGTGCCGGGCCCTGGCCTACACCATCTTCTTGTCCCTCTTTATGCTCTTCTTTTCGGATTGAAGTACCCTGTACAAGCCCTGGTGTACTTCAATCTATACCTCACGGGAACTCTGATCATTAAAATTATCATGCTGGCTTCCAATCACTCGTGGATTCCAATGCTCCTTTGCCTCCACTAACTGTAGTGCCTCATCGCAAACAATTATTTTTCTCTAGGCTTGCTCCAGATACCTCTAAAACGTCTGTTGCAGCTTACATTGGTAACATTTGCTAAGGTTTTAATTCAAAAGTTTAGGTTTTCTAGGTCTTGCGAAATATCCTCTTTTAAAATTACTGTACCAAAAGAATATTTCACAGCTATGGTAGACCCTAATTTATGTCCAAAGGGCTTAGTTGTACACGAGTTTGCACCCAATAAGCGCTCCCTCCCGTTGCCTGTACACTTTCCTAATTTATCCTCTTCGTTGTCTGCTTCAAAAAACTAATAACGTCTTAATTATCAAAATGTAAGAGGACTTCTTACCAAGCTCTCGAAACTGTTCTGTGATAGCCAAACCTTTTCGGCTTAAATTTTAGCTTTTTCTGAAACTTGGCTCAACTTCTCTGCTTTGGATAACGAAATTCATTTTAATAACTTTATTTCTTGTAGTCGTCAAAGTTATATGTTCCATTTCTAGCTTATATATTTCTTGTTCATTTATTTTTCCGGTTTCTGATATTATGACCTACATGCACTATGTTGATGCTCTCCAACAATTTTTAGTCCGCTTAAAGATCGTGACTACCTTTAGGTGATTAGGTGATTTTAACTTGCCCAAATTTTTTGGCTGATTGATGATAATCTCTCTTTTTTAACTCCTTCATCTCAACATGTTTTTCTTGATAGCCTACTTGAATGTCCGCTATATCAGTTGAATTCTTTAGTTAACTCTTTTAAAAGAATCCTCGATCTTGTTTTTTACTCGGATCTCAATTTTAGTTCTGTATCTCAAACACAGCCCCTTGTGAAGTCTGAAGATCCTTATCAAACTATCATTGAACTTTTTATTTCTTACAATTCCGTTACTCATTCATTTAATAACATCTCTGTTTCTCGTCGTAGATGTTTTCGTAAAACAAATATCAATCTTCTTAACAACCTTATTTCCTCTTTTGATTGCTGATTTCTATTTGAGTGCTGTGATATAGATTGTGCAGTGAATCTTTTCTACTCTGCTCTTAATTCTCTAATTGATAAATGCGTTCCTTATGTAAATGTCTCCACCGTCTCCAGTGCGCCGGTCTGGTTCACACGTAGGCTGTCTAATCTCCGTAACATTAAATCTCAATTTTGTCTCTTAAATGCTCAATGCTACAATAATTGTATCATGCGATGTACGGTTGAATTCTATCTAGGACCCCAAAAGATTTTACAACTTTGTTAATTCTTAACGACGCACAGTGGGGCCTTTTGGCATTTTAAATTGCAAAAATCATAGCTTCTAAACCAATAAAAATTTTAAAAAGCATATGATAAAGAATACCTTAAGCTTCAAAATGAATGTTTGTCAAGAATGCTGGGTGTTCGTGGTGCTATAATATTCAAAGTCAAAGTAAAGGTAAAGATGGACTGAAACCCTTTTTTTTAATCACAAACGGAATTTTCATTGTTTTAAACGACTATGTAACCTTTTTCAATGTTTTAATTTGATTTTCTAACATAACATTACAAAAAGTAAAAAATTAAAAATTTTTAGAATTTTTTAGGTTAATTTTGAAAATTTGCTATTGATGGCTGATTATTTTCTAAATATGTATTTACATCAATATCTAGTAAACTCATAATTTCGGGACTATAGTTGCTATTTTCCAAATCCGTTCGTGATCGCACGTGTCTCACGTGCAATATGTGTGTTCGAAGAGGCTGCCAGCATGTTAAAACGGTCTTCATTTTGTCAAACACGAAAAGTTTTTAATGTATTAGTGTATCTGAACCTTTTGTAATCCTTGTTTTCACATTCCTTGGTTCTTGGTTCTTTCGAATAGCTCTCCAAATAGTAAACACTGATATTCTACTAAATCCTTTCCGTCAGCCAAAATCCTATGTACCGTTGGGGATAAAATTCAGTCAAAAGTTGAGCAATTTTTTAAGTATATTTGGCAAATTTTTCACCATTTACCATTTCCTTGCAATTTATAACATTCAAGATAGCAGCCAATCTTATAATGATCTCTTGACTAACACCTGTCATTTCATTATTTTCAAAAAATGTGCTTGAAGTATTTCCGCCGGAATGTACGGTCGGACCTCGAAACGAGGACGGCAGTGCAGGCATGGTCGACCCCGACCTTGGTCACAGCCAACCCCAGGGACTGGGCAAATGAAAGATTGATGCGGCTCTCAGCCGCACACGCATCGAGGAGGACGCGGGTCTCGAAGGATTTCGAGCCATTGTCCAACCGGAGGACTGCTGTTGGCATGACAGTCGTCGTCCTGGCGTGGAGCAGGGAGGAGAGAGATTTTGGGTGCGCCTTCTGGAGAAGCGGAGCGGTCGGAAGATGATCGGGAACGGGGTTGTGGCGGTGGTGCAGCACGTCCGGGGGAGGGTGACTGGCTGCGACGCCGGGCTAAGGAGCGTTGTCTTCACGATTCAGAATTTGGTGCGCAGATACCGCACCATCAGTTGATTGCCGCCATGCAACGTGATGCGGTGGGAGAATTTCACGAGCAGGCGCGTGAAATGAGTATTATAGGGGAGGAGAATAGGGTGACGCTCATCGTACCGGAGGGAATTAGCGGCCCGGAGTCGTCCGCAGGAGCGGAGTATCCCATGCTGGTCGAGAAATGGATTCAAATTGAGTAGCGTGCTGGATGATGGAAGGGGTCGCCCTTCCCCATGGGCCCGTATCTTCGCGATGTATTCTCGACGCTGGGAGGTCCGAATCAAGGCGCGCTCGGCGGAGAGCAATTCGTCATTGGTAAGGTGGACCGTGGAAGGCGTCGAAATCCTTTTGGTGGCGAAGCGTAGGATGTACGCGGTGACTCGTAATGCCCTACCATAGTCCGAGAAACGTTTGCTAACGTCAGTAGGGTGGTCGCGGTGGTGTGGCACTGGACTCGTTGCTCCAGCTGGGTGTCTGGGAGTTCATTATTGAGAGTTGGCCAGTACTCGGGGTCCCGCTGGAGCCAGTCCGGCCCATGCCATCAGAGGCTACTGGCCGATAACTCGGCCGCGGAGACTCCACGGCTTGCCAGATCAGCGGGGTTGTCCTCGGAACGCATATGTGACCAGTTTTGGCCACTGGTGCTTGTGGAGATGCTGGATACCCGATTGGCCACGAAGGTGGACCAACTACACGGAGGTTTATTGAGCCAAGCCAACACAATGGTGGAGTCGGTCCAAAACTGGGAGGTTGCAGGTGGGATTGGGAGTTCAGGATCGATCGACGCCTAGAGATCGGCTAGCAAAACCGCTCCGCACAACTCCAGTCGAGGCAGCGAGACTGTTCTGACTGGAGCTACACGGGTCTTAGCCGTTAATAAATGGACGCTTACTTGATCGCGATACCGAACCCGCACATATAGGGCGGCTCTATACGCTTTCTGTGACGCGTCACAGAAGCCACGAGAGCGTATCGCTGGTGTTTAGCCAACGGGGGATGCGGAGTTGACTGAGGCCTGGGTAATCCTGCAGGAATTCGTGCAATTGCTGCAGCAGGGAAGGCGGCAGAGCGTCATCCCAGCCCAGTTCGGTTAGCCAGATTTGCTGCATTAATATCTTCGCTCGGATAACAAATGGGGCTAGCCAGCCAGCGGGGTCGAAGAGTTTAGCGATATGGGACAGAACCTGCCTCTTGGAGATCGACTCCTTCAATGGTGGGTCTATTACGGCGAAGAAGAAGACGTCCTCGGCGGCAGTGCTCGCGTCTTCACGATACCGATCGGTAAGAAATTGGTTCAAATCGGACCAAGTTGAGACGACAGTCTTATTTGGCACTGATTGTTCCCACAGGAGGATTGTGGCCTTCAGCAATTTGCTAGTGCAGATGGCGATAAGTAAGACATCCCAATTCTCAGTACTAACACCCGAACGCTCAAGCGCGGTAAGACACCCTTGAAACGCAGTCTGCAGCTCTCGCAAGGATTTGCCCGACTCTTGTGCCACCGCGGGAATCTGAAGGAGTTGTCTGGCTTGAGTCATGACAAGCAGACGGTTATTTTCGTACCGTGCGGTGAGGTTCTCCCACGCGGCCTGGAAACCCTCATTCGTCAGGGTCAAGGCCTTGTGACAACGGGAGTATTCCATCTCGACAGTTGACCAAAGGGATTTGAGCTGCTCTGATCTGGGTCTGGGTTGAAAGCTTGGAACGACCTTTGTGTTCACTCGAGTCTTTAACCTAGAATCTGCGACCCTTAGGTAGGCTGGACGAAAACATACGGGACCTTGGGGATTCGCTGCGGCTGCGAACAGACGAGAACTTGCGCGAAATATCCGTACGCTTCACGGTCACCGGAGTTTTCTCCGGAGTTGCAGAGGGAGACGAAAGACTGTTAGACTTCGGCGCAGTCTTGGACGGCTCCGCGGACATACTCAGGGGCCGACCTTACGGACGAACACCGAGTTTGTGCGCTTTTTGGTTTCGGAAAAACAACAAAAAAAAGGAGAAGTGGATTGTATGAGGACGCAAGAATTTTCTCACTGTGCACCGCAGGATTGCGGGAGAATTCTCTCGCGTGTGGCTCGGAAACGGAGCCCTTTTAATGGGGATAGATGCGGAACAATATACGAACGCACGAATGCGGATCGAAAATTACACGTAGACGAAGCGAAATGATTACAAAACAAGTTTATATGGATTCGTAAGTAACGATGGGAGTACGTATAAAACGAAACACGGATGAAATATATAAATAAAGATGTATATGGCAAAAAGAAAATACGTTTTTATAAAAATCTGGATCAGGATATATATATGTGCGCAAAATAATGGCGGTAAAAAATTATATATGAATTATAAATATGGACGGATATATATATGGGCACGATAATGCTGGAGAAAAAAAAAAATATATATATATATATGTATTTATTTAGAAATATGGGCGGAGATATAAATATGGGCCCGATAGTGCTGGAAAAAATATATATGTATTTATTTATAAATATGGGCGGATATATATATGTGCGCAAAATACTGGCCCGAAAAAATATATATGTATATAATTTATAAATATGGGCGGATATACAAATATGGGCACGATAGTGCTGGAAAAAAAATATATATGTATTTATTTAGAAATATGGGCGTATATATATATGTGCGCAAAATACTGGCCCGAAAAAATATATATATAATTTATAAATATGGGCGGATATACAAATATGGGCACGATAGTGCTGGAAAAAATATATATGTATTTATTTATATATATGGGCGGATGTATATATATGTGGCAAAATACTGGCCGAAAAAAATGATATATAATTTATTTATAAATATGGACGGATATATAAATATGGGCACGATAGTGCTGGAAAAAATATATATGTATTTATTTATATATATGGGCGGATATATAACTAGGCGAAAGAAGGGAATCGGAAAGAATGTGATTTGAATTTGGCACGCTTGAGCCGCCTATCGGTATCACGACTCGACTCACGTGCCACCACTACTCCGAAAAAAAGCTGTCGGCCGCTGCTTATATATTTGGTTTTTGGGTTTGTTATTTAATTATGTTAATAATTTTTTTTGGTTGTGCGGAGAAAAAAAAAGAGCAAAACGAACTCTTTACACACCGCGAGTGTTGCGCGCGAAAACAAACAAAACAAACGATCAGTGCATATGGACGAATGCTTTGATATATGTATGTACGTAAATGCGTAAGTACACAGGTAAGTATGTATGTAGATATGTATGCACGCGCGTTGTTCACAGAAAACGTAAGTAATTTGTCATTTAGTTGGAAGTTGTGTTTTTTTTTTGTTAAATCAATGTGCGACACCGAAATGGATTATGTGTTGTGGATATGTACGTATGTGCATGCATCAATTTATGACGATGCATGTATGTATGGAAGCAAGTGCACCGGTTTTCGGATACGCGCGTAAGGAATTTAATTTTGCAACCAATTCGAACGCACAAGAAATCGCGGTGCATACGTTAATTGCTATTTAATTTTTTTTGTTTTGTGGTAAATGTGCGAATGAATTATATGTATATGGATATGTACATATGCGCGTACATCAACAGATGACAATGTATGTAAGAAGATACGCGCGTGAGGAAATTAGTTGGGCATGGAAATAATTCGAACACATAAGAAATCGCGGTGAACACTTGGATTACTATTTTTTCTCCCTTTTTTTTTTTCTTTACTATAACACTTTAATAATTTTTTTGTCTTTTAAACTTTTACGCGGACTTGGCAAACAGCTGTGGAAACTACATGTACATGTGAATGTAAACGAGTTTTACATATGTAAAAAAGTGGAATTCGTTTAAATTAATTATGATTTATTTACTTTAAGTGACAAGATGTCCCGACACACACGAGGATGTTTCGGGTTGGAAAAAAATACAATCGAGAAGAAAGAAAATGCAATGGAAGAACGGGTGTTCTGGTTAGATGCTCGTACTGGATTAAATGGGAAAAATCAAGTCACCTTTCCTGGTGTGACCGTAGATGCCGAGGATCAAAAAACCCTCCTCACTCCTCACTCCTCACTGCTCTTCGCCGCTCACTGCTGTTCACCCGGTGGCGTGAACACTGAGGAAGAAGCGTTTTCCTTATTTATGGACCTGGGATTGACGAAGGAGAAGTACCAAATTTTAAGGAGTTCTTTAAAAAGTCATCACGTCGATGTTCTTCCCGGATACAAAAAAATTGGATTTGCCAAGAAGGAAGCAGTACCGGCAAATAAAATTATAACAGAGGTATCTGTAGAAGTAAAACTCCAGGATTTAATGGATCACACTGTGAGGCGTCTTGTTGAAAGTATGCCTGATGGAGAGATCGAGCTTTTTCCGGAAAATTTGACTTACTCAACAAATGGGGATGTGATGGATCATCTGGACAAAGCGCCTACAAGCAGATGAAAATATGTTCAAGGCTTCTGTAGTTCCTTTGCGCCTAAGAAGTGAAAGTTCTGAACATTGGAGAAATCTTCGACCGCCATCGATCCACTATTGTCGGCCTTTGTTATACAAATATGCAAAGGAGTCCTCGGAATTAATCAAATCAACTGGCGACATAAAAAATCAAATAAGCCAACTGAAACCTGCTGTTTTCCAAACCAAGAGTAGAAAAACATTTACGGTTAAGTTTGATTTTTTCTTGACAATGATTGATGGAAAATTGTTAAAAGAAATTACAAACACTTCCTCAACGTTAAGGTGTCCAATTTGCAAAAAAACTCAATAAGAATTTCAGGACTTAGACGATTCAACGAGTGAGAAGAACTTCTACGAATATGGAATTTCTCCGTTGCAATGCAGAATAAAGTGTATGGATTTTATTCTGAAGCTAGCTTACACACTTCCTCTGACAGGAGAAACAAAAACGGATAAAACATGTCGTGAGGATATTCAGAGCAGGAAGGAGATTATGCAATCTGAATTCTCTCGGAAGCTGGGACTAAAAGTTGACTGCCCAAAGTACGGATACGGAAACACGAATGATGGAAATACTTCAAGGAGATTTTTTGAAAATGATAAAATGACATCTTTTATAACAGGTGTTAGTCAAGAGAATATTAAAATGTTGGCTGTTATCTTGAATGTTATAAATTGCAAGGAAATGATAAATGGTGAAAAGTTTGCCCAATATATTTCATAAACTGCTCAACTTTTGACTGAATTGTATCCGCAAAAAAAAAACTTACCCTAACGGTACATAGGATTTTGGCTCACGGAAAGGATTTAATAGAATATCAGTGTTTACCAATTGGAGAGCTATCCGACGAAGCACAGGAATGTAAAAAAAAGAACTACAAAAGGTTCAGATATACTAATACATTAAAAACTTCTCGTGTTAGACAAAATGAAGACCTTTTTAACATGCTAGCAGCCTCTTCGGACCCACTTATTGCATCACTGAGACACGTGCGATCTAGAAAGGATTTGGAAAATAGCAACTATACTCCCGAAATGTTGAGTTTATTAGATATTGATGTAAATATTGAAAATTATTTTGAAGAAAATCAGCCATCAATAGCAAATTTTCAAAATTAACCTAAAAGTCGTTTAAAACAATGAGAAATTCCATTTGTGATTGAAAAAAATCGGGTTTTCGCTCCGTTTTCAAAGGAAAAACATGCTTGGAAATATTTTCTGACTTTGACCTTGAATATTACAGCACCACGAACACCCAGCACTTTTGACAAACATTCATTTTGAAGCTTAAGGTATTCTTTATCATATGCCTTTTTAGAATCGCTTTATTGGTTTAGAAGTTATGATTTTTGGAATGTAAAATGCCAAAAGGCCCCACTGTGCGTCGCGGTCAGTCACCCTCCCCCGGACGTGCTGCACCACCGCTACAACCCCGTTCGCGATCATCTTCCGACCGCTCCGCTTCTCCAGAAGGCGCACCCGAGATCTCTCTCTCCTCCCTGCGACGACTGTCATGCCAACAGCAGTCCTCCGGTTGGGCAATGGCTCGAAATCCTTCGAGACCCGCGTCCTCCTCGATGCGTGTGCGGCTGAGAGCCGCATCAATCTTTCATTTCCCCGGTCCCTGGGGTTGGCTGTGAACAAGGTCGGGGTCGACCAAGCCTGCACTGCCGTCCTCGAGTCGAGGTCCGACCTTACGTTCCGGCGGAATGTTATATTCCGGGTCGAAGAGGACCTGCTCATCCGCACTCCCATCCGGAAGTGTCGGCGCCGGTCCGTGAGAAATTCAATTTCTGTCGGCCTGCGTCGGTGTCCGTGGTGCTCGGGGCAGACCTCTATCCTGAGGTCGTCCAACCAGGCTGTGTGCCCGGTCATAGCGGTACCCCCGCAGCCCAGAGCACAGTGTTCGGATGGGTCGTCTCCGGCTCCTGTGGGATCTAGGAGCTCCAGGACGCTGCCGTCCCCCATCTTACATATGTCCAGGGTGGCAATTGCAACATGTTACAAGGGGGGCGGTATGTTCACGCCACCGGGTGAACAGCAGTGAGCGGCAAAGAGCAGTGAGGAGTGAGGAGGGTTTTTTGATCCTCGGCGTCTACGGTCGCACCAGGAGGAGTGACTTGATATTGTGATGGGCATCGCCATATTATTCCAGTACGAGTTTTTCACCCGAACACCCGTTCTTTTCCTTCAGGTTTTTTTTATCTCGAATTATGTATATTTTAACCCGAAACATTTCGTGTGTGTCGGGGCACCTGTGAATATTTAATAAAGCATAAGTTTTTTTAACCGAATTTATGGCGCGTTCTTAATTCATCACTCGCTCACCATACCCAGAAGAAATTGGCACCAGCCAACTACTTGTATTTTATTTGGATCCTTCCGCCCCTCCACGAACAATGTCTAAGAATGGTTTGCAGAGCAGCGGCATGGTGCATATAACTCAAAATATAATAAAGATATAATAATAAATATAATAAAGAATTATATATAAAGAAATATATAAGTTAAAGTCAAACAAACTATATATGCTTAAGCTAGACAATATTGTTTTTTTGAAGCCGACCAAAAAGAAAATGAAGTGTACTGGCCGGGAGCGCCTATTTTGTGCAAACTCGTGTTAAACTAAGTCCCGGCCCGCGAAGGGTCTACTATACAACCCAAACCACTATGAATTGGTACGGCAAGATTTTTTCAAAGTTCGAATTTCAATTGGTTCTATTTATCTCCAGTTGCTAATTTAACAAATAAGTTTATACTTTTTGGAAAGGTTATTTTATTATATTTCATTTGGTATTAAAATACTATTTTTTTCATATCAGAAAACCTTTAAAAGTTTATTTAAATGAAACCATGTCAATAACACCAAAAAATAGTGTGACCATTATTAAATCGTACGACAACTTTATTTGTTATTAAAACTGTGTAACATCTCCTTTATTTAAAATAACTGCCTTAATTCGATCTCCCATAGTATTAACTAGGCTTTTACAATCTTCTGGAGTTATTGAATCCCAAACTATTTGAATTTGTGACTTTAATCCAGCAAGGGTTCGCTGAGGGTCATTACGCAACTTTTTTTCATCAAACCCCAAATATTTTCTATTGGGCTCAGGTCTGGACTTGATGATGGCCAGTCTAAGACAATGATGGAATGAGGAACTTTTGAAAAATATCTATGTATTTTTCTGAATTCACAGTGCCATCTATAAAGTGGAGCTCTCCGACACCATTTCCAGACATACATCCCCACACCATTGTGCTCGTGGGAAATTTTTAAATATTTTAAATCATACCTTGTAGAAGCCATATCCCCTTCTTTTCATTTGTATACGAGTCCATTCGCGTTTTACGGATTTTCCAATCATTTTAGACCACTTTGAGGACATATCTCTAGCAGTACCTTGGCTATTTTGCCTTATAAGAGTCTCCAAAGCTCTTTTGTCGAGTGGAGTAATTTTGGAGACACGACATCTGTTGGCTGTATTTTTTTTTTAGCGGACGTTGACGATACTAGACGCAGTACGTACAAGTGGCCCCTACGACACCAGGACAAAGCCTGTTACGTGCGAGCCCAAGCAGATAACTGCCCACCTCCCACCCGACCGACCGAGGGGTGCAGCCGTATAACGCACGGCACGAATCGCGTGGACAAAAACACAATAGAAAAAACAGACAAACAAATAGTACCATAGCTATCAATTAACTAAATGGATAGATAGAAAGGATAGATGTTTTAAGTATATTAATAGAAAACTCTGAGCCGATTACTGGGAATGGCAGGTTGTAATCAGAGCAGAGGACCGTAAAAGGTTCATGCATGGCACAGTTAGAAGAACAACGACTAAGGGATAAAGGTATCAAAGGATGTCGACACCGTCTACATGGTACCGACAGATTTACCTGAGCTAATAACTAACCAAGCATAATTCTACGGTTAGTTAGGGAAGGAAGGTTTATTAAGAAAAGTCTAGTAGAATACGAAGGCAAATTGACATTGCGATCCCAGCTTAAGCCACGAAGAGCAAATGGTAGAACTGTTTTTGAACGGATTCAAGTCTAATCTGGTGCGACTGATATTGAGGTGACCAAATGCAAGATCCATACTCTAAAATAGGACGGACAAGCGAAGTAAAAAGAACTTTAGTTGTATAGGGGTCGGCAAATTCTTTTGACCATCTTTTAATGAAACCTAGAACACTCATGGCCTTTGCGACCGTGGTGGAAATAGGGGTGTTAAAATTTAATATATGGTCCATAAGTATGCCCAAATCATTCATATTATTTAGACGTTCTAAAGGATTATTGTTTAGAAAAGAAGTGACCAGTTGAGGAGAGTTACGAAAAAAGTCATAACCTTACATTTGTTAGTGTTAAGATTTAGTAGATACAACTGGCACCAGGATTGAAAATTTTTAAGGTCAGCTTTTAGCCGACTAAATGAAACTGTATCTTTATAAGTAAGACAAAGCTTGACATCGTCAGCATACATAAGCACACGCGAATGAACAATGACTGATGGAAGATCGTTAATGAATAATGTGAAAAGCAGAGCGCCAGGATGACTACCTTGAGGTACACCAGAAGTCACAGGAATGGAATCGGAAAAAGAAGACTTAAAAAGTACCTTCTGTTGTCTATTTGTTAAATATTCTCTAACCCAAGAAAAGAAAAGAGGTGGAAATGTCGTTCAGTTTAGAAAGTAATAAAGTATGATTAACAAAATCAAAGGCTTTGCTGAAGTCAGTGTATATGACATCAGTTTGTTTACCATTTTTGAACCCCTTGATAATTAGAGATGTAAATTCTAAAAGGTTAGTGGTTGTAGATCTACGTTTCACAAACCCATGTTGGGATGGCGAAATAATAGAGCTGCAAAAATGTTGCAATTGAGAAGTTATAATTTTCTCAAAAGCTTTCGGAATAGCGGACAATTTTGAGATACTCTTATAGTTAGAGGCTTCGGACTTTTTGCTATTTTTATGCAGAGGAATGATATACGACTCCTTCCAAATAGATGGAAAAGAGGAAGATTTGACAGACAATAGAAACAATTTTAAAATGGTCGTTTGCACAGAACCTGAGTACACATCCAGGAAGACCATCTGGCCCCGGAGAATAAACAGGTTTAACTAGTTTCAGTTCGTTAAGAAGAGAACTTTCATCAATCACTGGATTGAAAATGCAATTAGCCTTTTCTAAATGATAAGGATACGGACTTGCTCGATATTCCGTTGAGGAATAAGTTGTTTTGAAAAAACTCGCAAACATATCGGCAATTGCCTGATCAGTGCTCGCTTTTTTATTTTGAAAAGACAAAAAAGATCGGTGCACAGATGTCTTACGTTTAGAATTAACAAGCTTATAAAATTGTTTAGGGTCAGAAGAAAACTGAAGCTTACACCGCTGAAGATAATTCTTATAGCATTGTGTATTAAGCATCATGAATTTTGAACGAGCGACTGCATACAGTGCGTAATCTGATGAACGACGTGTTTTTGAAACTTCTTATAATATCGAGTCTTCACATTTTTCAAATGGGATAACTCTCGAGAGAACCAGGGAGGTTTGTTAAGCAACTCCAGCCTACCAAGAGGCACACAAATATTAAAGAGTGAATTCAGAGTATCATAAAAAAACGAACAGCTGTGTTCATATCTCTACTATTCTATAAATAGGACCAATCGGTATTGGTAATGTTTTCATTAAGGCTGGCAAAGTCAGTCTTACGAAAGCACCTAGTTAGAGGTAACTCATTTGAACCAAGTAATGGTGAAAGCAAGGGCAGATCAATTTTTAAATTTAATGTAGGATGAAATTTGTCTTCGGGAAGAACAAATGGTTCGATACTAGAAACATTACAATAAGAAGAATCCAATACAAAAATAAGATCTAACGATTTTCCATTAGAATTTAAGACAGGATTGACTTGGGATAAAAATAAGCCTAGAAGGCCATTAATAAAGTCATGTGACATAGAGGGCAGCAACATGGTACATTCATCTGTTGCTGACCATGCTAAAGCGGGTAAATTAAAATCACCTAACTTGAACTTGTTTACGGGGCCCTCGATACTTTTAGAACTATCGGCCATTTCCATTGAAATGGGTAATTGCCCGGACACATCGGACACTACAATAGGCATCGTTTTTAAGAGATCATTCCCAGGTGATACCGGTAATTCCTTACTAATCGCATTCACAACCGGGCTCTTAAACGATATCAATTGCTGTACGTTAGGAGAG
This sequence comes from Drosophila insularis, assembly GCA_018903935.1. Taxonomy (NCBI): domain Eukaryota; kingdom Metazoa; phylum Arthropoda; class Insecta; order Diptera; family Drosophilidae; genus Drosophila; species Drosophila insularis. The sequence goes on from JAEIFP010000859.1 coordinate 118,454, forward strand.
GACGGTGCATTAGACCGGTCGGGGACGATAAGAGACGCTGGCGGATCTACAGATACAGAAACACCCCAAGGACTGGTCCTTTTACGTTTCGGAGACTCATTCATAAGCGATAAACTTCTGAACTGAGTCTCCACCGCAGTAAACTCCGCTTGGAGTTTGTTAAAACCTGCCCTTAAAGTGTCAAAACTATCTCTAGTCCGCCTCATGAATGAGCGCATCTCATTCTCGACCTCCCGGCAAGCATCACATCCATATTTTAAGCCACCACCTTTAGCAATAGACTCCTTGATTCTGCCTGTGTAACCTGCACACTTAACGTGAACCGCATTGTCACACAACCAACAAAGAATATAATCATGGGAGTCAACCGTATTAGTGGCAACTATGCAATTATTTTTTAAGCAGGCAACCATTTTATCGAAAAGTTAAATTCATTTTAAAAAAGGAATAGAAAAATAAAAAATAAAAGTTGTAAAAGTAAAAAATCTGTGTATAAGAATATACTGACCAGTTCTGACACAAGGGTTAATGTGCAGAGTAATCCTTCACAACTAAAGAAATTAATAGGCAAGAATACACAATAACAAAAACGCTTATCACAGAGTCGCGGGTAGGCAAAAGACGAGAGCGCAAATCAAATAAGAATAGGAAAGAGCGGGAGAGTGCGTCAAATTGAGCACATACAACAACAATTTGTACGCAAGAGCGCGAGAGTTAGTTACAACGGTAAAGACACAAAAGCAAAAGAGAGAAGTAAAACAACAAGTTTTGATTTATTTATATTTAGAATTCGCGAAATGAAAATAAAATTCGGAAATTATTGAAATTATTATTATACCGATAATGAGTTTAAAAGTTAAAGAAAAGTATTTAATCGCAAGAAAAAAATAAAATTTGAAAAACCCAAAAAAAAAACACGTCCGTCCTCTGCAACGAGTGAAAGTTTATCGACCAACTTACCAAATAACCTTATTTAAGCAGTTATTAAAGAAAAGAATGGCTGAAGGTGACAGCGTGCAAAAACATATATTGTTGTAAATTTGTCGGTGATCGGTGTAAGTTTGCCAGAAGACTGTACCATAATTTGGAAGTGCCATAAAATGCAAGCTAGCCGAAGAAAATGAAGGACGAAAGACGATCAGTCAAAACGATATTGTACAGGCATCCGCAGCATGCTCTATCGGCGGTGAGAGGGGTAAGCGACGAGATAACAAGTCAGAGGCAGACAGGCGCCGATGCTTTAAACGTGGCCAACCAGGGCATTTCGCGGCAAAATGTGCGATGAAAGATAAGAATGAAAACAACGCCAATGTGAGACGCGGGAAAAACAGTGGAAGATGCGAATATTGGAAGAATAAAGGGGCAACGATCTTTTGCTGGCGTTGCCACTAACATTCGGATGGATATCGATGATTGGGTTATTGATAGTGGCGCCACATCACACATATGTGCGCACCGTGAGTTATTTAATCAACTTGAACAAAATAATAAAATTATTGAGTTGGCATAAATTTATCCAATAACGTCGCAAGGCAGAGGAACAGTGATTGTGCACAGTAAACTTGGGTACACAATATCGCTCAGAGACGTTTTGTACCAGGCTTGCAATGCAACTTCATATCGGTGGCAAAAGCGGTTTCATATGAATGCACCGTACTTTCTAATTCGGGAACTGTCAAAATTAATGATGATAAGGGCATCAATATATTAAGGGTCAAAAGGTCTGTGGATTGTTTCTGTGTGAAACTAAAAATCAAGAGAGTGTGTGTGTTTGTGTTTCTAAGGCCTCCGATGAGCTCGAAAAATGGCATATGCGATATGGTCATTTAAATGAGCAAAGTGAGCGTGCGTGAGAATGCGTGAGTGCGTGAGCTGCAGAACAAAGGAATGGTTCGAGGTCTGACATCAGACCGCATAGATTGCATAAAAAACAAGTGTCATGTAAAGCCGTTTGAAAAATCGCAAACTAGAGGTACGAAGTTGCTGGAGTTAATTCATATTCATGTCTGTTCCATGAAGTATAAGTCAGAGGTGGCCAAAATAATTAAAGAACACGTTACCATGGTGGAGCGTCAGACAGGCCGGAAAGTGAAATCCATAAGTAGTGATGGGACGGAGTATGAATAAAGAGTTAGTTGATTATCTGAAGTCCAATGGCATAAAGAGACAGCTCACAGTCCCCAACACTCCACAGATCTTAATAAAAATTGGCACATTCACTGACAGGCATATTAAACTAATAAAAATAAATTTTTACAATTAACAATTGCGTGAAAAGTAACGAAGTTATTGATAAAAGTCACTGTTTTCGACCGAACGTTCTAATGGGAGCAGTATAAAATAGTCACCCGATCTTGATGAAACTTGGTACAGTTATTAATAGCCATGTTAAACTAAGAACCATAAATTTTTATGACGATAGCGTAAAAAGTAACGTAGTTATTGATAAAGTCACTGTTTTTCACCGATCGTTCCTATGGGAGTAATATGATATAGTCATCCGAATTTTGCACAGTCGTTTATAAGTGTAATAAACTCACCAATATTGTCGCATTTGGCCGCCCTTGGCAGAATGTTTAAGATTAAACATTGTGTTGATCTGAAATGGCTTCACCAAATCAGATTGACCAAAGAAATATACAAAACGAAACAAAAACATAAAAACAAAACTAAGTCATAAAGATTTCATATGACAGTTATTGCTTAATACCAAACAAAACATGCATCCACACTCTGTGGAAAACACTTAAGATTATAACAGCGGCGCGGTATCAAGTACCCAACGCTGAGCATGAAATCTAAACAATTTTCAACCCCCGATTACGTGGGTGTGAGTCGCACTAGAATAAGATCTCCTAAGAACAATTGTGACCTCCTAGAGCCTAAGATTCCCTATATAAACTCCGTACTTTAGTAAATAAAATCACTTCATATTTTGAATTCAACGAATGAAGATCGGGTTATTCTTTCCTTCGCCCTGGAAGCCCTATTCAGTGCATATGGACGAATGCTTTGATATATGTACATACATGCTTAAGTACACAGGTAAGTATATGTATGTATGTATGCACGCGCGTTGTTCACAAAAAACGTAAGTAATTTGTTATTTAGTTGGGTGTTGGGTTCCTTTCCTCTCATTTTTTTTTGTGTTAAATCAATGTGCGACACCGAAATGGATTATGTGTATGTGGATATCGTGCATCCGTGCATCAATATATGACGATGTATGTATGTAGGCAGGTGCACCGGTTTGCGGATACGCGCGTGAGGAAATTAATTGGGCAATTGAACCAATTCGCACACACAAGAAATCGCGATGCATACGTTAATTGCTATTTAAAATTTTTTGTTTTGTGGTAAATGTGCGACACCGAAATGAATTATATGTATATGGATTGGTACGTATGCGCGTACATCAACAGATGACGATGTATGTATGTAAGTAGATACGCCGATGGGCGGATACGTGCGTGAGGAAATTGATTGGCAATGGAAATAATTCGAACACATAAGAAATCGCGGTGAACACTTTAATTACCATTTTTTTTCTTTTTTGTTTTTTTTTTCCTTTACTATAACACTTTAATAATTTTTTGTCTTTTAAACTTTTACGCGGACTTGGCAAACAGCTGTGGAAAATACATGTACATCTGAGTGTAAACGAGTTTTACATACGTATGTAAAAAAGTAGAATTGGACAAGTGCGAAAAAAAATAAATAAAAATGTGTAGTCGTGGAATGGAAAACAAAAACGTTGGACAAACACACTAAGGATTTGGAACTACCATGTAACCTTGGAACAGGTCAGGTATGTACATACAAGTATATAAAAGTGTGTAGGTCGCTCTAGAAGCGGGAAAACCTCACACTTTTATTATAAGTATGTAGGGGCAAATGAAAGGTGAATAATGAAATTTTGCACTTATCAGGAATTCCGCCGATGCAAGCTGGAGGAGCGGAAGGAGATCCGGCTCGAAGGACCAATGTTCGTGGAGGGGCGGAAGGATCCAAATAAAATACAAGTAGTTGGCGGGTGCCAATTTCTTCTGGGTATGGTGAGCGAGTGATGAATTAACAACGCGCGATAAATTCGGTTAAAAAAACTTATGCTTTATTAAATATTCACAGGTGGCCCGACACACACGAAATGTTTCGGGTTAAAATATACAAAATTCGAGATAGAAAAATCTGAAGAAAAAAAACGGGTGTTCGGGTGAAAAACTCGTACTGGAACAATATGGCGATGCCCATCAGAAAATCAAGTCACTCCTCCTAGTGTGACCGTAGACGCCGAGGATCAAAAAACCCTTCTAACTCCTCACTGCTCTTCGCCGCTCACTGCTGTTTACCCGGTGGCGTGAACACTAATGTTTGGTTTATTTTTTAAACGCTTCTAGTTCAATAACGATTTAAGTAATTATTAAAATTAATGAAACATGCTATTAATAAAGAACATACTTTTCAGATAAAACAAATTCAAGATAAATGGTTGAAATCGCCCAATATTCCGTTTTAAAGTTGAGATTTTTTGTAAAAGTTATCATTTCAAATATCTCAACTTTTAGCGCCTTTAGCAGCCATGAACCGATTTTAAAAATTTTTTGGATGCAATCTATCCATTGCATATATCATTTTTTCCAAACGCGATCATGAAAAAACTGATTTTTGCGGCGCTATCCGAGCATAGACCCAACTGTGCGTCGCTCTAACCTACTACCTTCCACGTTCAGTCTTAATGACCAGACAGCTTATCATGATTCAAATAATGCAGACCTGTTTGCTTAATTATTTTAGTCATCTTATTCTACTACTGCTTCACATCCCACTTCCTATCCCTTCTCAATCCCACATTTAAATTGTGTGTTTTACCTAGTATTAGCGAACACTGTATTATTTCTAGTTTATTAAGAAGACGTCATTCCTTTGTACCCGGTCCTGATAAGATTCCTAAATTGTGTTCGATTTGCCTATTAAAGCCTTTATCTCGGTTATTCTTTATATCGAGTGATACTTTTAGCTTTCCGAATGTTTGGAAAGAATCTTTTATTATTCTGCTTTGTAAAAAGGACAACAAATCGGATATTTCTAACTACAGTGGCATTGCCGAACTCTCCGCAATACCTATGTAATACCTGGACAAATATATAATACGTTGAAATATATTTCAACGCTGACAAATTTAGTACAAAAAAAATGTCAACACAAAATGAAGCAAAAAGGACATTCATACATACATATTTACGATCTCTAATCTTTCAATAGCTTCTTCCTTAGTTGACGCCACGATCATTATATCATCCATATAGACGATAACGTACGAAAATGCCAAATCGCCCACTGCTTTCATCACTGCCCTTTGAAAAACCGACGGTGCGTTCTTTAGACCAAACGGCATCGCTAAAAACTCAAATTGTCCGTCGGGAGTGACGAATGCAGTGTACTCAATGGAGTTCTCATGTAATGGAACCTGATAATACCCGCAAGCCATGTCCAAGCAAGTAAAGTATCTTGCTCCACGCAATCTAGCTATCTGATCTGAAATTAATGGTAGAGGAAACTTATCTGCAACGGTAGTTCTATTTAATTCCCTATAATCGACACAGAGTCTTACAGATCCGTTTTTCTTTTTCACTAAAAGTGCTGGTCTAGCATAAGGTGAACTGCTCGGCCTTATTAAATTATAATCTATTAGCTCTTGAACTTTTGACCGGAGTAATTCTCTTTCACTGGGAATGAATCTGTAAGGGCGTCTTTGCACAGTCTTGTTGGGTTCTACTAAACGAATTGGCATTACGCGAGTTAAAGGAGTTCCGCGAATGAATGATTTTGAATGCTTTCTTAACAATCTTAACAATTGATTTTTACCTTCTCCCTGTGCTTCAATTGCTAAATTATTAAAATCATTTTCGTAACTTTTTACAGAACAAACGTTAACTGTTTTGTCTTTAATTATTTCCACACCTTCTGTTGATACTATAGCAGAGTATCCTTGTGCTAAAATTTCGCGGCCAATTACAATATTATTTTTCGTATTATTATCTTGGACTACATGAAATACTACTTCTATACAATTTCCATTTATCATTACATTACTTGTGATTTGAATTGACGAAACTACACTAACATTACCAATTCCACTTAATGATATTACGTTATTTGTTCTTTTCCCAGACAGTTTGTGTGCTATGCTCTCTTTGTCTAACGAGCATTCTGCACCTGAATCAAATGTAATCGGAAAATTCTCACCTCGGTGCAACATAATTGCTTTTGGTTCATCAGCGACACATAGGATAACCCTCTTATGCACACGTGATTCTGCGTCACCATCCGAACTCTTGGGGCATTGATTAGAGATGTGTGCTGAACAGTCGCCCAAATTCTGGCGAGTGTCTTGCCGTGTGCGCGAGTCGTCTAATGACGTCACTTTTAACAAAATGGCGTGGCATGGACCATGAGCAAATTGCTGCATCGGTTGTTCTTGGTCATTTAGCAAACTATGACCGCAGACTACAACGAATTCAAAATAGTTGCGGCCGGTGTCTCTGAGTTTTCGTATCTTTGTTCGAAAAGCTGTCTGAATTGTTCCCATGTGATGCCTGGGTATCAAATCTGCGATAACCACTGCGAAGAGCTTCCTTCCAATGACTTCGTCAAGGCCAAAATTATCGCACTACCTGCAATGGTTTTTCTTTTAGAACGATGTCCACCGTAGCACGCCATTGCGTGGCGTTGGCTCCAGCAGCGTCGGAGTTAAATTTCGGTAGAACAAATTGACCATCTTGATTCCATTATTGACTTCCATTTTTGTCTCTAGGTTTGTGCAGCGAGTCTCGACGTGCTTTCAGGTTGAATTCCAGAAGGAAAAGAGACTGAATTCTCTCAACCGCACACCGAGCCACACTCGATGACAGCCTATACTGTCATCGCACACATCTAGTGTTAAACAGTTCTACATCAGTCATGATATTCATTACTTAACACTGATCCATTTGCCAGTAGTATAATTAACAATAGTAGGCACACAATTCAAATTATTAAAAATGCCTAATTCAATCTCCGACACGGTCATCCTGACAAATTACACGTCCTCGTGTAGCAGGAGTATAAACCACCTTTACAATCTCCGACAGGGTCATCCTGACAAATTACACGTCCACGTGTAGCAGGAATATAAACCACTTTTACAAACGTAATTTTCACACCTTTGTTTTAACTAACTGAACCAAAAACATTCTGTTTTATGCAGTTTGACAAATCCAGTTTAATGTTAATTCAAAATCTCTTATATGCTATAACATATTTCGTAACTTAAAATTCTTTTTTTCATATTTTTCTACTTGCCTATTTCAACATTATCTATATTTCTTTTACAATTCATTAAACATTACAATGTTTTCAATATTTTCTTATTTTATAACCTCCACATTTTCATTCTTATCAAACAACATTTTCGCTATTAGTTTTACAAACATTCTCTTTTCTTTATGTTCTCATTTACGTTTTAAGAATCCACGGCAAGGTACCACCACGTGGCATCGACAACAACACGCTTTCTAAAAACATCATTCCCCTAGTGCCTCATTCACTAGTCCATACGGTCTGTTTCACCCGTCTCTTTATCACAGTCCTTTCCAACTGTTTCCATACGGTCTGTTTCACCCGTCTCTTCATCACAGTCGTTTCCAACTGTTTCCATACGGTCTGTTTCACCCGTTTCACGACAGTCTCTTCCAACTGTGCCATTACGGTCTGTTTCACCCGTTTCATCACAGTCTCTTCCAACTGTGCCATTACGGTCTGTTTCACCCGTTTCTCCAGATGAATCTAACTCATCTCCGTCGATATCCAGCTCGCTTGGTACCTGCACCTCTGTCATTCTACGTAAACTATCATGTGGGTACTTATACTGTCTTTTACTTGGACTTCAACGTATATCTATCGCCTTCTAATACTTCTATGACCTTAAAAGTTCCACGAAACTTAGGGTCCAACTTAGTCTGTTGTCCCTTACTGAATCTGACTACTTTTGCCTTGTCTTTATCAAATCTAAGTTTGTCATAGCTTGCTGCATTGTCCATATTTCTTGTAGCCTGAGATCTTTGTTCATTTAAGTCTATCGCTGTCTCATCATCATCAATGGGAACTAATCCCAATGGTCGAGCACTCTAAGCGATTAATAATTCTAACGGACTCGATTTTGTAACTCGATTAACTGTACAGTTTAATGCTAATTGAACGTTCCGTATAGCATCTTGCCATAAACGCTCACTGGATTCAACGATAGTTAATAGATTTTTGAAAGTGCTCATTACTCTTTCGACCTGTCCATTTGCCCGGTTAGCACCTGTCGCTATCAGGTGAAGCTGAATTTTCTGAGAAGCACAGAATTCGACAAATTTTGATCCCGTAAAACTTCTGCCTTGATCAGCCACTGTTTGTGGAGGGGCGGAAGGATCCCAATAAGCCGCAAGTGGTTGGCGGGTGCCAATTTCTTCAGGCGTCTGGTGCGTGAGTAATGTAACTAAAACGCGCGAGAACCTTGTTTAAATTAATTATGATTTATTTACTTTAAGTGACAAGATGTCCCGACACACACGAGGATGTTTCGGGTTGGAAAAAATACAATCGAGAAGAAAGAAAGAAAATGCAATGGAAGAACGGGTGTTCGGGTTAGATGCTCGTACTGGATTAAATGGCGATGCCCATGGGAAAAATCAAGTCACCCCTTCTGGTGTGACCGTAGATGCCGAGCATCAAAAAACCATCCTCACTCCTCACTGCTCTTCGCCGCTCACTGCTGTTCACCCGGTGGCGTGAACAGCCACTAATCGAGCAGGTACTCCAAAAAGCGCAATCGATGACTTTAATGCGTGAATACAACTATCTGCGTCAAGCTTATAAGTGTGGTACAAATAAACCTATTTTGTAAAACCATCGATTTGAACAATGACATACTCTTTACGATCGTTCTTCCCACTTAGTCTTCCAGTGATATCTATATGCAAGGTGTGCCAAGGTATGCTAATCTTCGGAATCGAATGCAGTTCCACTTGGACTTTTCCGGACGCTGATTTTGTCACCCTACAAGTGATGCAATTCTCTACAAATTTTCGAACGTGCTTCGCCATTCCCGTAAACCAGTAATGCTCGTACACTTTATCTAGGTTCTTTTTCCAACCTAAGTGTAAGATCGATTCATGTACTTGGTTTATTACAGACCATCTAAAGGTTCTAGAAATGACTGGCAAACAACGAGTCCTACAATTTCTTTGAATTTTTCTGTAAAGCACATTAGCTCTTATCTCATAAGTTGCAGCTAAATCTTTAGAAAGTTCACCCTCACTCAACTTGTTAATTGTTTGCAAAATATCCTGATCACGTTGTTGTTCGGCTTGAATCCAATTTTCAGAAATTTCCATCAACTGTACATGTTTTTCTACAACTTTATTTTGATTCTCGTTTTTCTTATCAGGCAAAGGATTCCTTGACAGAAAATCTACATGGGCCATACCTTTGCCTTCGCGATATTGAATATCAAAATCGAATGCTTGAAGGAATGCCCACCAGCGATACACTCTAGGTGATAGCTCAATTTTTGTTCTAGAAGCCTTTAACGAATTACAATCAGTAAAAATGACAAACCTATTACCATGTAGATAATGTCTAAAGTGTTTTACTGCATTAACTACCGCGAGTGTTTCTAACTCATAAGACGTGTATTTCGATTCACACACACTAGTAGTTTTACTGAAATATTCAACCACATACGGTTTATTTTCAATTCGATGCAAAAGTATGGCTCCATAGCCAATGGCACTTGCATCTGTATGCAGTTCTATGGGGTATTTAGGATCAAATATTACCAAGACTGGTTTGCTTGTAAGGATATCAATAATCTGTTTGCGAACCTTCTCATGTTCATTCGTCCAATCAAAATTAATTTTAATAGATGTAAGAGAGTAAAGAGGTTTCAATAGCTGGGAGAATCCTGGTACAAATTGGCGAAAATACGAAGCCAATCCTATAAATTGCCTCAATGTTGAAATTGACCTGGGTGGTGGCAAAGCGCTTAATGCTTCAATTTTACGCAAATTTGGACGAATCTCACCCGCCTGTACTTCGTATCCTATATACTGAACAGAATCCCTCAAAAATGAACATTTTTCTACATTAAACGAAAAGCCTGGCTTAGTCAAAATATTCAAGACGATCTCTAATCTTTCAATAGCTTCTTCCTTAGTTGACGCCACGATCATTATATCATCCATATAGACGATAACGTACGAAAATGCCAAATCGCCCACTGCTTTCATCACTGCTCTTTGAAAAACCGACGGTGCGTTCTTTAGGGAGTGACGAATGCAGTGTACTCAATGGAGTTCTAGTGTAATGGGACCTGATAATACACGCAAGCCATGTCCAAGCAAGTAAAGTATCTTGCTCCACGCAATCTAGCTATCTGATCTGAAATTAATGGTAGAGGAAACTTATCTGCAACGGTAGTTCTATTTAATTCCCTATAATCGACACAGAGTCTTACAGATCCGTTTTTCTTTTTCACTAAAAGTGCTGGACTAGCATAAGGTGAACTGCTCGGCCTTATTAAATTATAATCTATTAGCTCTTGAACTTTTGACCGGAGTAATTCTCTTTCACTGGGAATGAATCTGTAAGGGCGTCTTTGCACAGTCTTGTTGGGTTCTACTAAACGAATTGGCATTACGCGAGTTAAAGGAGTTCCGCGAATGAATGATTTTGAATGCTTTCTTAACAATCTTAACAATTGATTTTTACCTTCTCCCTGTGCTTCAATTGCTAAATTATTAAAATCATTTTCGTAACTTTTTACAGAACAAACGTTAACTGTTTTGTCTTTAATTATTTCCACACCTTCTGTTGATACTATAGCAGAGTATCCTTGTGCTAAAATTTCGCGGCCAATTACAATATTATTTTTCGTATTATTATCTTGGACTACATGAAATACTACTTCTATACAATTTCCATTTATCATTACATTACTTGTGATTTGAATTGACGAAACTACACTAACATTACCAATTCCACTTAATGATATTACGTTATTTGTTCTTTTCCCAGACAGTTTGTGTGCTATGCTCTCTTTGTCTAACGAGCATTCTGCACCTGAATCAAATGTAATCGGAAAATTCTCACCTCGGTGCAACATAATTGCTTTTGGTTCATCAGCGACACATAGGATAACCCTCTTATGCACACGTGATTCTGCGTCACCATCCGAACTCTTGGGGCATTGTTTAGAGATGTGTCCCGGCTCGTGACATCGATAGCATGTCACGACTTTAGAACGCACTGACGAAGCTCGATGATCTTCTCCAGATGTAGAAGTTTTCTGCACTCTGCATTCCGACTTCCTGTGTCCAAGCTTCCCACACGAGTAATATTTGATTGGCATTGTTTTAGCACGCTTTGCAATTGAATAATCGTCTGAAGAGCTGGACCGCTTATCGTCAAACGAAAAGACTTGTAACTCGGACTGTAAGTCTCGTCTGCTGCGAATAGTCCCTGTGTACGCAATTCGTTGTAGTCTGCGGTCATAGTTTGCTAAATGACCAAGAACAACCGATGCAGCAATTTGCTCATGGTCCATGCCACGCCATTTTGTTAAAAGTGACGTCATTAGACGACTCGCGCACACGGCAAGACACTCGCCAGAATTTGGGCGACTGTTCAGCAAATTCAAAATAGTTGCGGCCGGTGTCTCTGAGTTTTCGTATCTTTGTTCGAAAAGCTGTCTGAATTGTTCCCATGTGATGCCTGGGTAGCAAATCTGCGATAACCACTGCGAAGAGCTTCCTTCCAATGACTTCGTCAAGGCCAAAATTATCGCACTACCTGCAATGGTTTTTCTTTTAGAACGATGTCCACCGTAGCACGCCATTGCGTGGCGTTGGCTCCAGCAGCGTCGGAGTTAAATTTCGGTAGAACAATTTGACCATCTTGACGAGACTCACTAGGCGATGCACGAAAAGTTTTTGAAAGCTCCCAGAAGTTTCGATTTTGTTGTTCTAATAAAATGCGAAACTGCTCCTCATTTATTGTTGGTCTTGAGTTAGATCCCACTTCTGATATCGGAGAATTGAGGATTTCAGGGATTCCTGAATCGTTGATTCCATTATTGACTTCCATTTTTGTCACTAGGTTTGTGCAGCGAGTCACGACGTGCTTTCAGGTTGAATTCCAGAAGGAAAAGAGACTGAATTCTCTCAACCGCACACCGAGCCACACTCGATGACATCCTATACTGTCATCGCACACATCTATTGTTAAACAGTTCTGAATCAGTCATGATATTCATTACTTAACACTGATCAATTCGCCAGTAGTATAATTAACAGTAGGCACACAATTCAAATTATTAAAAATGCCTAATTCAATCTCCGACATATACATATATTCCATAACATTTTTGTTCCAGGCAGTTTATTGGGCCTTTCTAAGGCGTTGAAAGCTATATCAAACACTCTCAAGCACCATAGTGACGGCATATTGGTTCTAGCGCCCAAACATTCAATTTTACGACGATTCCGCGGCAGAGGAGAACCAGCCCTAGCACTACTCCTTTCGGAACGCCTCAGACCAGATCATCTTTCATTTCGTCGGCCTCTCTGCCAGGCACAACCACAAATCACATCTGAGCCTGGTCGAGCACGCGAAAAAAACGTCAAAAACTTTTTGACCTGCCTCAAATATCCCAAGAAACCGGAAGGGCATTACAGGATCACCAGAATGCTCTGCAGGTATCCATTCGTGCTATTAAGCACTGTGGACTGCCAGTCACCACGTGGGGTGGCATGTTCATATTCTTCTGTTCCATTAAATTGCCGAAAAGAGTTGCAAGCGATGGATGATTTCCTCACCGAGCGGTTTCGTACGCTCGAACCGGTTCAAAATACAACTGCAATGGCTATTTCAATTCCCACATCCAAACCTCCATGAAACCCCCTAACAGTCATCCAAAAGGCAAATACATTTGAAGCCAAGGTGAACACCAATCCCAAGTCTTGCGAACTCTGTTTGAAGGAGAATCATCCATTGCGTCAATGTCGGTACCTGAGTGCACAAATAAGCCAACGCCGGTCCCGGAGCAACCCAGTTCTCACAGTATTGTCTGTACGTACTTTACCTCTGAGGCAAAATGTTCACGAGAAAAATTGCTGGGTACAGGCATCGTGGAATTTGGCACAAGGGGTCTACTTATCCTTCACGAGTTTTATTATACCCGGCTTCGGAAGCCAACTTTATATCCGAGCGAATGTTCCGGCTCATGAAGTTACCATTCTAAACTCTTAGCGCCGAGGTAAAAGACAATAACGGAAAAGTCAACAGAACCTTGAAGGTCTGTCAAGTAAGCATTCGGTCATCGCATGGACCTCCAGTCCAGATAGAGGTAGAAGCTTTTGTGCTGTCCCAAGTTGATGAAGATTTGCCTTCATGTACTGTAGCCCAAGCCACACTGGAAGGAATGCCCAATATCCAACTCTTTTAGAGTAAATGCAAAGATCGATTTGCTTCTCGGTATTGACGTTATACCAGCGGAATCTGGTTGAATTAGTCCTCTATGGCATCCAGACCGAAGTGTGCAGTAGTGGCAAGAGACGAGATTCGGTTGGGTCATTTCAGGCCCGTTGCAAGGGATCCCCGTTAGTTCGTATGCCGCGTTCATCACGAGGATCGCTTTAACAGAGAGGATCCATTCGAAACTCTTCTCACAAGGTTTTGTGATGTGGAGGATCTACGGGTGAAACCGGTATTTTTTGGTTTGCAAGGTCAATTTCCAGAAGACAACAAGGAGCGATGATTGGGGGAGATAAATGGTCTCACTTCCGTTTCGAGACCCAACCAACATTAACTTCGGTCCCTCCAGTGGCTCCAATGGCTCAATTCCTAAAAAACAAGGGTCGTCTACTAAAAAATATTCCGGGCAAAACTGATTACGACGCCGTCATACAAGAGTATTTGGACTAGGGCCACATGCGTCAGGTGCCATTTGGCGGCAAATATCAAATATCAAATTTAGTCTGCCACATCATGCTGTTTTTAAGCCCAGCAGTACCACAACGAAGGTACGGGTAGGCTCCAACGCCTCCATCAAATCTACAAACTAAGTTAGGTTTATCGACATACTTTACCCTGTACTCAATTCTTGACCATTCGAGTTCTTCTACAAGTCGCAAATTATGTGCAATACACATTTCCCTTGGGCTAGCGATATTATCAATTCCAATATGTATGTCGATGATTTCTTTGCAGCAGCTCACACTGAGCAAACCTCAATCACAATGGTCAGTGAACTTCAAGATGCTCTTGGTTCAGCGCACTTTCCTTTGTCAAGTGATACTGCTTTCATTGCCCCGCCTTAAGTTATGCGGAGCCTGACTACTAGCTGAACTGGCAGTTGATAATGCTGAAGCATGGTTAAAGAAAGCCACCCTGCACATGAACGACATTTGTCGCCACGACGAGCTACGAGCGACCAGCGACCCCAGTCCCACTAGACACCACTTTGGAGCAGCGGCAAAGTCCATGTCACAATCGCTAAACCAGCCAATGAGATACTATCCCGGTTTTCCAATCTGGGACGTGCCTTACGAGTGGTAGCATACGTGCTCCGTTTTGGCAGAAATTGTCGAAAACTTCCAACTGACTAGTCTAGAGAGGTGACCTCTAGTCAGATTAGTCAAGTAATCTAGGTATTAATTCAAGTCACTCAGCGTGAATATTTCCGTGTCGACTATCAGTGTCTACAGCAGAAGAAATCTCTGCCTGCGTCTAGTGCCATGCTCAATTTGAATCCGTTCACTGACACATCGGTGTGATCTGAGCATGTGGGCGCGTGCAACAAGCAGCGTCATTCAGTTACGACGAGCGTAACAACATGCTGCCAGTCTTAAGTCCATTATCCCGTCTGCTGGTGTTTTTACGCATCAGATCTGTCTTGGAGGAAATTAACTTGTAGTCCGTCTTATCCGACAAAGATATTGGATTCCAATAATGCGGAATCTGGTCAAATCGGTGGTTCATTCATGCAAGATGTTCGTAATCTTCCTTCCCAGCGAACAACTTTCTCTCATCTATCATTAACCGGTGGCAGCGTCTTAAGGACGTGAGTCAGCATTTCTGCACCCGGTGGAAATATGAGTATCTGAAAGTGTCGCATAAGCGGAATAAATGGCGATTTCCTTGTAAAAATCTTGAAGTAGGCGATCTTGTGGTTCTCAAAGACCAAACGTAACCTGGCAATGGCGGCAACGTCCCTGTTGTCGATCAGCTCACCGCTCCCGCTGTTGTGAAACAACCAGTTACGAAAACGATTTTTTTTCCCGATCAAATAATTCAAACTCTCTATGTGAGACTAGTAGCGTCCACAGAGTCCTTCGTCCGCTATCCGTCGTACGCCGCATCACCCCAGAGTCCTCCAGGCGAAGGGCCGCTCCAACGCCAGCGTCCGATCCTAAGCTGAAACTGGCGACACTGCTGCAGCACCGCAACCCCCATCTGATGCCAACGGGTATAGTACGACTCGAGACAGGGGGTAAAACCTTCGACGTGAAGGTCATCGTGGATCCATGCTCGGCGGTATCATCGATAGCGACGACTCTGGCCACGGCATTCAAGTTGACACCCGTCAATATTGGAAGCGAGAGAGCGGTGAGAGAGCAGTGATCTCTTCCCAGATCGGCGATGGATGGCGGTTAGAAGTGATCCTGAATGTGATCGATGACCTCTGCAGCAGGACTCCCAGTACTTCGTTGGACCCGCAGATTGCCAGCAAGTTTGAGGGCATCATTCGGGCAGACGACACCTTCTACCGACAGTCGTCTCTTTCCTTGGTCTTTGGCGCGTACTTGATGACGGAAGTTATGCTGCTCTCCCCACAAAATGAACTCCCCACACTTCTGCCCAAGGAGGACTTAGTTTTCGCTCATAGATTTAAGCTAGGTTTGTTCCCCACTGAAGTGAAACAAAGAAGCATGTGAATTTGTTATTTGAATTTTTCAGACCGATAGCTTTTAAGATGGCTGAATAAAACGAATACGCTTAGACGGACAGAAGGACATGGCTATAATACTTTATGAGTTCGGAAACGTCTCCTTCTGCACGTTACAAACATCTGACCAATTTACAAAAACACCCTCTGCAAGGGTATAAAAATACTTTTACAAATTCTTACATTAGCAAAGATTTTGTAATAACTGATGCTTGTTGAGGGCTTTTAACTCAGAGCCATAGTGGAATTCAATCTTCGATAGCTCGTTCATTTACAAAAGAGAAAAGCAATAAAAGCACAACAGAACAAGAGTTACCGGGCATTTGTACATATCAGACCATATAACATATGGATTACATCATTTCTTAAAAAAGGGAGGTGTAGCATATCTACCCTTCCATCATCATAATTTAAGGGGTATAATATTTACTTAGAACATTGTGACACTTTGTCATAAATACAAATACATAAATACCTAATGAACTTTAAAAAACCACATAGAAATTCATAAAAATTCTTACATACAAGCCGATTGCAGCGCGTGGGAAATGTTCAGCATGCACTTTGGAGCTCAAGTATGCATGTCTTCTGCATATGTATGCATATACAATATATATGTAGATACAAGAACACCGTGTATTAGATTTACGCCAACTGAAATTCATGTCAATTAAATCAGACACAAACCTACAGACAAGCTAAGCAGAAGCTCGTTTCAACATGTTTTTAAATTATTTTTGATGTAGCACTGCAAAAACAAACCGAGCTGGATGATGTCGACGACATTGTTTCTCCTATTGGTAAACCAATTACAGAATCAAAAAAATTAATTAATACAAAGAGCTCAACTTGTAACACTTTGTTTACAATTGCAAGTATAAACAATTCAATATGTACGCAATAAAATATAAGTGTGCACTTGAATAGGTTTATATATATACATTGATGTATGCACATAAACATATTCACATAAATATACAGCTAAACATGTTCCTATATATTTGTACATTTATAATTACACATACATACTTATATTTACATAAGCAATAATGCACAAGCGTAACATGAGCTAGAGCCAAGCCAGCGTGTGAACGCTGACCAAGCACTTTTATGCAAGCTCTCCAAATTATATGTATGTATGTACTGACACTCTCCCTCTCTTTGTAGCTGTCGCATAAATCGCAGCATAACAATACATATGTAAACATTGGTTAAGCAAAGAATATTTTTCTGAATAAAAATCAATCTGAATTTTACCGTCAAACGGCACTGACGTGTTTGTGTCTGAATTATTTAATCAAAGTGGAACCCGGTCATTACAACACACACAGACGCATCGCTACATAAACTATATGTGTATGCGTGCCAATCTCGGCAAGAACAAGAAATGGAAATGACAGTTGACAGGTTCTGTCGGTGCGTTAATGAATTGAGTTACAGAAAAAGAGTTTGGATCATATAAAAATATTATGGCCAAGTTAGCTTCTATGATATTTTTTGTTGTGTTAATACATACATACGTATATAAAAAGAAAAAATATAAAGCCGCTTGATGTGTCTCTGTTTGGAAATATCTCGGGTACGGTGTCGTTTTGGTCCTGTTCAACGGACTTATTGTTGTCTGATACAATTGAAGGTTACTCGTAAGGCCTTCTCAGAACTTGTTGCTTGATCACGACTTCATAACTTGATGATATTTTCTATGAATTATGCTGCCTTTATATAGGCAGTTCTACTGGCCTCAGGAATTGGTTGGTGTAATACCGCTATTTAGCTGGTACTTTTCCATCGGCCCACTGCTTTCCCCCTGCATTCCCTTATTGCCATGCGTGGTGAAAGCCCCGCAAATCCTTGACGCAGCCGCATCCACCTTCATTGTGGCTGCGCGCCCATCAGTTCCTTGTCCTTGTCCCACTGTCTTGTCTTGCCTCGCTTCTCCCGTTAAGTTTTGATGCATTCTCTCCATTGTCGACGCTGCCGTCGCCCGTCGCTCCCCCTGATCCACTCCACCAGATTGGCCTTCTCACCCATACTAGAACATATACATATATATACATTTTCTATAATTAATTAATCTATTAATCTACTTAATTAACATGATTATTCTTTATAATTGATTAACATATTTGTATCGTAATTTACTGCCCATAATCTATCCAACAGATTCCCCAATGCTTATCCCTCCCTCTTCGGCTTGTATATTCCCCTCATGCTCCCACAAAGCGTCCGTTGACATTCTCGCCCGGCCCATTGTCGTCGGACTTTTCCTCGGACACGTCGGGTGATGCCAGGTCAATGGCCTCATCCCCACCGTGCCGGCCACCACGTTCCGCATTGGCCCGTGGTGCCGCACCCCATGCTACGCCTTCATCTTGGCCAAAATTCACACTGTCTGCGTTGTTCATTTTTACAATTGTTTCCCTCGGTGTGTCAAACGTTGAGTGATTTGAGATTATCACTTTTGCCAGAAGAAACCTCGTATATTTTGTATAATCCAGGCTTCGGATTCCTTTAACTATCATAGCTGAGTAATCTAATGCCACACTAATACACATGTAAAACCACGAGCATGTGTGGGTGGATTCATACTACTACACTGCTGAAATTTAAGAGAGCGGTTCCTTCAATGTTTGTATGTGTTGGTAGTGCCTCTGCTTGGTTTATTTTCAATCCTTCTTTTATCTTTTCTTTGCCTCTCTCCATGATCGGCTTCGCCGCATTTTGAAAGTTTTTATCTACGATATTTAAATTTTGCTAACCGTAGTTATAGATTGCTAGCAACATTTATGCCTTCACTTTGTTGCCTTATTAAAATTTTTTTTTTTTTTTACATGTATTGTGCATGTGTATTAAGGAAATGTGAGACCTTCGACTTTCTGACGTGTTTTGAGTTCTCCATCCAGCCGGCCGGTCTGTGCAGATCGCTCGCCACCCTGTCAAAAGAGTCGTCTGTGTTCAATTTTCATCTTGTTCCACCTTGTTTTCATTTACGTCACATATTTGTTGTTTAATCTGGCCGATATATGCCTGGCGATTCGTTCCCGTTTCCTTGTGACGTAACTTGCATATCACTGGTGACATGAATACGATTATCATTTGAAAGATGGTGTTATTTTGCCCATAAGGTTGCTCCGATTATTGGTCTCCATTCTCGCCGCCTTAGATTATAATGCCGCGCCTGATCTTGTGCGGGGGGTTTCAGATTGTGCCGTATTAGCTCGAATAGCTCTTGCATTTGTGTTACCTTCGCCTCTGGTGGTATGGTTTGTTTTCCTGTGCCTGTCGTGACACTATCGTAAATCGCACCTGGCATTCTTGGTTCACGCCCCTGTATCACGTATGCTGGCGTAAATCCTGTTGACTCGGATTGGCTTGTATTTACTGCTAGTGTTATTTCTGGCCAACTCTCTGGCCAGTTCTCCTGTTGCCCGTATGCCCTGCCGTTGTGGAAGTATGGTTTTCGACCATCACTGGGTTCCGGAGCGCCTTTGGCACACATAATTTCCATGATACCACCTCTTTTTGGCCAGCTCTGTGTGGAATGTTCCTGTATACCTGGCTATTTTCTATTATGGAATCCGGATATTTCTGTGGTTGTTGTTTTATTTTTTCCATTATGTCTTGAATCCACCCACACTCTTTGTTTGCTTGTCGTAATCTGGCACCATTGTCTACTACTCTTTTGCACCTTTCCATTGGTTGTCTTGACAAGGCATCGGCGACGATGTTTAATTTACCCTTTCGATATGCTATTTCGAAATCATATTGCTGTAGTTCCAGTGCCCATCGAGCTATGCGGCCCGTGGGGCTTTCTATGCTGTTTAGCCACTTCAACGCCATGTGATCTGTCACCACTTTAAAGTGGTATCTTTTCAGATATGGTCTCAATTTACGCACCGCCCACACTATCGCCAGGCATTCTTTTTCTGTTGCCGCATAGTTTTTTTCGGCCGGATTCAGTTCCCTTGTTAGGTATGACAGCACCCTCTCACCATCCTCTGTTACTTGCGTCGGTCTGTAGCACAAACATTTTTGTGAAATCTGGACATGCCAATACTGGGCCATTTGTCAATCTTTCTTTCACTGCCTCGAATGCTGCGTGATGTTCATCGTTCCAGTGCCACCTTGTCTTTTTTTTTAGCAGCGCGTTTAAAGGATGTGTTAATGTTGCAAAGCCTGGTACAAATCGTCTGTACCATGAGGCCACTCCTAGATACTGGCGTAATTCTTTTGTGCAGGTTGGCGGCTTTAGCTCAGCTATTGCGGCCACCTTGTCTGGGTCCGTGGCAATACCGTCTTCTGTCACCAAGTGTCCTAGGAACTTCAGTTCTTTTCTGAAGAATTGGCATTTCTCCGCGTTAATTCTTAAATTTGCATCTTTCAATCTCCTGAACACTTCTCGCAGGTGTTTTATGTGTTCTCCAATTGTTTTGCTCACTATCACAATGTCATCTTGGTATGCAAATGCGTTTGCTATCATTTCTGCGCCAATGACTTGGTCCAGTGCCCGCTGAAAAGTTGCTGATGCTCAATGTAGACCAAACGGCATCACTTTCCATTAAAATGACCCTTTGCCTGGAACCGTGAAGGCCATTATTGGTTTGTTTTTTCCCTTCATTGGAATCTGCCAGTAGCCATCTTTCAGATCAAAGCTGCTTATCTTGCCTCGCGTATCTGATTTAAGATATAGTCAATTCGTGGCATTGGATATGCATCCTTTATTGATTTTGCGTTTATTTGTCGGAAATCTACGCATAATCTCCATTTGTTCGTTTGTTTCTTTCTCACCATCACTATGGGTGAGCTATATGGGCTTTGTGATTCATCGACTTTTGAGTTGATTTCTCCATGCATCTTAGGATTTTTTGGGTAATATCTTTGTTTTATCGGGATATCATCCTTCATCGTTATGCGATGTATCCCCACCTTTGATGGTCCCTTAATTTTTCCAAATTCCATCAATTCATCCAGAAATTTCTGTATTTCTTGCTGCTCATCATTCTGGGTCACCATGATGGATATTCTTTCCACCAGCCTGCCCTGTATTCGCCTTACTGTTGGTATTCGCACTTTGTGTCCTCCGCACGATATCTCTGTGTTCATGATCCTTAGGAAATTCCACCCTAAAATCAGTGCATCCATTCCTTCTGGCATGAATAGGAATGGCATGTGAATTTCCTTATTCCCGAATCTCACGTATCCTGTCCATTGCCACCTGCTTGTGAGTGTTTTCCCATTTCCCTTTATTCTTCATTGATTCCAACATCTGCTTGGTTATGAAGCTACTCGTGGCTCCCAAATCAATTGCTGCCTTCATATATATACTGCTACCTCGATAATCGCTGACAATTGATCTTCTTCCTCTTCCTCCTTTTTCCTTGGTTTGGTCTTGTATGATTCTCCGTATCGTTGTCCTGGCATCTTCGGCACTATGTCAATTGCGGCACATAATTATTTCCTCCCTTGTGGTTTGATTGGGAGTTATGTGTTCTGTGCATATTGTTTTCGCGATGGAAATCGGATCGTTCCTGTTCGAGCATCTCGTGTTCTTCTGTTAATTGCATCAGCTCGTCTAGGTTTCTGACCCTGTGCGGCCGAACAAATATTTTTAAATATGGAGTGCAATTTTCCAATATGACCTCTAATTGTTCGAACACTGGTATCTTGAGAGGTTTCATCATTGTTTGCATGTCCACCAAATAGTCCTTGAAGTACCCATTTGTGCTTTGTTTGCGAGCTTTGACGTGATCGGACAGTTTGTTGAAGAATCCTCATGGAAAAAAGGTTTTTCTTGAATCCCTCCACAAACTCTTTCCACGATCGCCATTGTTTGTTGTTTGCGATGTGCCATTTGAGTGCTCTATCTTTCAGTAGCTCTGGCATAGCTCCGCTGACCATTCTATCTGCTCTATGAATTCTAGAGGTCTAGAGTTGCCATCGAATCTGAAAGTCCACTTTCTCATTTGTTTTGCCACTTTAGCATATTAGGTGGTCCTGTTTGTTGTGTTTACGACCGTTTTCTTGGTTTCTATTGTTTGTCTTCTTAAATCCCTTTTAGTTTCGGTGCTATCTAGGGCGCCTTCGCTTCCCCATCTTGCTAATGTGGCGTTATTTATTATCTGGAATGACTCAGACTACTTGTTTATAACGTCTTCGCATGCTTTTGATGTGACATCAGAGTTGCTGTTGACATCAGAGTTGCTGATTGTAATTAATATTCGTTCGCTGTAAAATATATTTTTTATTTAATTTTTTTTTATTTTAATAAATTAAATAAAAATATACAAGTTAACATTTGATTAAAGCACTTAACAAAACAAATAATTGATGTAAATAATTTGAAATTGGAAACAAATCTCAACTTAAAAAAAAAAAACAGCAAAACTAACGAAAAAAAATAAATATTTATATATGTATATCAATACATATACATATATGTATATATATATACATATAAATAAAAAACTGCAGTTCGTTAGCTATAAAATTCGATTCGGCTCATAGTTGCTTAGCAAGTTTGTTTTGTTCGGGGACGATCCCCAAAGATTACGATTATGTACAGAAGCTACGACCTTAATGCGTAAAAAGTATAAAACGCATTAGTGACCAATTAAAAGGTAGAAGTATTTAGTTTCAAGCTTGGACTTGGAATGCAGAGTTGAAATAACGAGACTTCGCTAAGATATCAAACTCGAGTGGACTCCAAAGAAGAGTATAGGTCAGAGCTAAAAGAGTTGTGTGTTTCGGCGAAATAATAACTTAGGTCCGCATTAAACAATTCGTCCGATACCAAAATGCATGAGAAACATACGTCCGAACCGCCGGCTCGATCCCGTCTTCCGAATTTACAACTGCGAAAGTTCAGAGTTTAAAAATTTTATCTCGTTCTTCGAAACCCTTGTTCATATTGTCAGGTCAATTCTCAAGATACAGAAATTGTATAATTTGCTCTCGTGTCTCTCTGGTGAAGCTCTAGCAACTGTCAAAGCATTCCAAGTCACCGAGTTCAATTACGATTAGGCGATCTTAAGCCTTCAAAAAGTTTATTACAACGACTGCCTCAATTTTATGGAAATAATTTCCGCGCTGTTCAGACTTCCTAAGATGCTACATCCATCAGCTGCAGCGTTGAGAAGTCTAGTTGACACTGTCTATGCCATTTATGGCAATCTTTTGTCAATTGGAAACGAAAAAGAGATCTTAAATGCAATTTTAATTCACTTAGTTACGAACAAGGTTGGTTCACAAACAAAGCGCAAGTGGAAAGAGCAGCTCGATTATGCGACAATCCCGTCGTGGATTAAATCGGCGTCATCAACACATGTCGGTTGAAGAATCAGCAAAGCAGTCGGCAGACGTGTTAAGTCTGACCAAAGATCAGTTTCCACGAGGCATAATCTTAGCACTTTTTCGTGTTTTGTGGCAAAGAAAGTTGACTGTAAGTCTCCAAACCATAGTATTACTAGTTGTCCGTCGTATTCAGCGTTGTCGGTGAAACAACGTTTTGATTTTGCAAAATCCGCCCCGCTTTGTATGAACTGTCTTCAGCAGGGGCACACTGTCGCTAAGTGCAACGCAAAAAAGTGTCGTGTATGCAACAATTCGCATCATACGTTGCTGCACATATACAACAGTCAACACCTTCACAAGACGAACAACCTTCCACCTCTCATGTTATGCATGTGACGGCTCCAAAGGACGTGATTCTTACTACTGCACTCGTTGGCGTTAGAATAAAAGCTGGTGACTTCGTGCTGGCCAGAGCCTTGCTCGATAGTTGTTCTATAACCAACTTGATAACCGAAAAAATGGCCCAACGATTGCAGTTACCTAGAAAAGAGTGTCCAATCGACTTGCTTGGGATCGCTGAATCATTGGTACAAGTCAAGAAATTGGTACACACTGCACAGTGGGCGATTTGGCTGATCTAAGGTAACGGAATTAATTACTCAAAAAATAAAAACAATTTTGCAATAATGGTAATTTTTATATTATTTGGACCCTTCAAGGCACAATATTTAATAACTTTTTGCAACTTAAAAATTTTTGTTATGCTTTTTTTTTTTTATTTATATGTTTTGAACATTTTTATTGTCTTCATTTTTAACTATTTTTAACTATTCTTTTAACTGTTATAAACTATTATTAACTATTATTTTAACTATTATTATTATTAATAATATTAGTTATCCGATTCCGAATCGGAATTTTCTGAATCTGAAGGGTAATTTAATAGCAGACTTCGAACTTGCTTATCAAACACTATTTCTTTACTAGATTTATTTCGTTTGTTTTTGCACAAACTTGTTATAAGTGGGTCTGAAGCAACTAATAATGAACTCATTAAATCCTCCATTGTATTTATTTGCTTCCAAAGCTTCTTCCGACATCATGCCAATCGGAAGTGGAACACATTCTATAATTTCGGCTCCGTGAATTAATATTTTGTGCAATGAGCTGGGCATGTAAAACGAAGAATATTCTTGCACAAATATCTTCGCAGTTTCCATCGTATATTTTCGAAAGCGTTCTGATGCACGTATAAGCCTATAAAAAAGGTAGTCGACAAGTGCGGAATACTTATTTGAAGCTCATTTTTCCTCATGCCATACTATAATGAAGCAAGTAAGTCGTCTCGCCGACTTGGGTATACCATACACCAGTAAAACAAATATTTCAAATTTATAATAACAAATGCATTTTCGTATTTTTTAAAAAATCTGTTTGCATGCTTTTTACAAGCATATCGTAGTATTTCGCTCACTCAAGAATACGAGCACCCTAGCGCCCCCACCAGCCAACGGCCAACTCCGGCCATATGGAAAAACGTTTATATGCATAACTTGGCTATTTTTAGTCCGATTTTGATCAAATTTGGTGTTTTTCTGGATATGAAAATCTCATATCATATGAAAATGTCATATCGTATAAAAATCTTATTTAATATTAAAACGCATATCATATGAAAATATTATTTCATATTTGTTCGTGGAGGGGCGGAAGGATCCAAATAAAATACAAGTCGTTGGCTGGTGCCAATTTCTTCTGGGTATGGTGAGTGGGTGATGAATTAATAACGCGCGATAAATTCGGTTAAAAAATGTATGCTTTATTATATATTCACAGGTGGCCCGACACACACGAAATGGTTCGGGTTAAAATAAAAATGAAGTTCGAGATAGCAAATCAGAAGGAGAAGAACGGGTGTTCGGGTGAAAAACTCGGACTAGATTAAATGGCGATGCCCATGGGAAAAAACCAGTCACCCCTCCTGGTGTGACCGTAGCTGCCGAGGATAAAAAAACCCTCCTCACTCCTCTTCGCCGATCACTGCTGTTCACCCGGTGGCGTGAACATACCGCCCCCCTTGCAACATGTTGCAATTGCCACCCTGGACATATGTAGGATGGGGGACGGCAGCGTTCTGGAGCGCCTAGATCCCACAGGAGCCGGAGACGACCCATCCGAACACGGTGCTCTGGGCTGCGGGAGTACCGCTATGACCGGGCACACAGCCTGGTTGGATGACCTCAGGATAGAGGTCTGCCCCGAGCACCACGGACACCGAAGCCGGCCGATAGAAATAGGGGTCGGCCAGGATCAGGGTGGCGAGTTTCTCCCGGACCGGCGCTGACACTTCCCGGATGGGGGTGCGGATGAGCAGGTCCTCTTCGACCAGGAATATAACATTCCACCGGAACGTATTGTCTGACCTCGCCTCGAGGACGGCAGTGCAGGCTTGGTCGACCCCGACCTTGGTCACAGCCAACCCCAGAGACCGGGCAAAAGAAAGATTGATGCGGCTCTCAGCCGCACACGCATCGAGGAGGACGCGGGTCTCGAAGGAATTCGAGCCGTTGCCCAACCGGAGGATTGCTGTTGTCATGACAGTCGTCGTCCTGGCGTGGAGCAGGGAGGAGAGAGGGATCTCGGGTGCGCCTTCTGGAGAAGCGTAGCGGTCGGAAGATGATCAGGAACGGGGTTGTGGCGGTGGTGCTGCACGTCTGGAGGAGGGTAGTTGGCTGCGACGCCGGGCCGAGGCGCGTTGTCTCGGCGTTTGGTCGGCCATATGGAGCAGGGTATGGTGTTTTTGCCCGCATCGTCGGCAACCATGGCGAGTCCGGCACGCGTCGGATGAGTGCTCGTGTGCCGAGCAATTGGGACAGTACTTATTTATAAGCACCGCCCGGAGCCGCTTTTCCCCTCGGAGGTTCAGGAAGCGCTGACACTGCCGGAGTGCGTGAATCCCCCGGCAGACCCGGCATCGGTACGCGTTCGTCCCATGTGGGGCAGATCGTTTGCTGCGGTGGTACGGCAGACGCGTGGGGGCCGTGCCGCTGTGAAGGGGCGAGCTGAACGAACTGCAACGAAAGAAATTACGGAGGGGAGAGTGGATTAGTCGATACACGAAAACGAACAACATGCAGGGAGACGAGGACATCCGGACGGAACATAGAGGGATTGGAAGTCACGATAGGGTTTTAGGCTCAGGACTCCTGCTG
Organism: Drosophila insularis; assembly: GCA_018903935.1. Classification (NCBI taxonomy): domain Eukaryota; kingdom Metazoa; phylum Arthropoda; class Insecta; order Diptera; family Drosophilidae; genus Drosophila; species Drosophila insularis. Next base: position 144,986 of record JAEIFP010000859.1, read on the forward strand.
TCTTGCAACAGGATCAGCTTCGCTACGGGTCTTCGGATAGACCCACGCGCTGTGGTGACATCAGCCACTCGGACGAGACCGTCAGCCCCGGGCAAAGTGCGCTCAATTCGCCCTAAGCGCCACTTCAGACACGATCACGAGGTCGCCGGTCTGGAGGCTGCGAGTCGGTAATTTCCACTTATTCCGTTTGTGGAGCTCCTTGAGGTTCTCACTCTTCCATCGGCGGCAGAAAGCCTGCTGGATTGCCTTCAGTCGCTGCCATCGGTTGATCAGCGACATAGGCTCGACCGGAATCTCCGGTTCCGCAATGGATAAGAGTGGTCCTCCAATCAGGAAATGTCCCGGGCTTAGGGCCGGCAGATCCTCTGGGTCCTCGCTCATGGGAGAAATTGGCCTGGAGTTTAGACACGCTTTGATCCTACACAGGAGAGTGGAGAGTTTCTCGAACGTGTACTTGACAGTGGAAGAGGACTTTTAAAACAGGGTCTTAAAACTTTTGACCCCTGCTTCCCACAGTCCTCCCATATGGGGCGCGCTTGGCGGAATGAACTGCCAGGATAAAATGTGCTGGGGAAATGCCTTCATTATCTCAAGCTTGGTGGCGTTCAGGAAGTCTTTTTCGAGCGCGAGGTTTTGCCATTGTCGGAGTAAATGCGCTGTGGGCATTGTCTCCGTGCGACAAACCGAGAGAAGGCTGCAAGAAACCGTTCAGTGGTGAGATCGGAGGTAGCCTCGAGATGGATCGCCTTCGTGCTGAAACACACAAAGACGCAGACATAACCCTTAGTTATGAGACACGCACGCCCGGTGTAATTCTTGATCTCGAACGGCCCTGCGAAGTCAATGCCCGTGTGGGTGAAGGGCCTGGAGTACGTGATGCGCTCTCGAGGGAGATGACCCATCATCTGAGTCTGTAGTCGTCGACGATGAACGATGCAGACTTTGCACCCCTTGATGTGGGACTTCACCAGGTTCTTGACCCGTGGGATCCAGAATTTGGTGCGCAGATACCGCACCATCAGTTGATTGCCGCCAAGCAACGTGATGCGGTGGGCGAATTCGACAAGCAGGCGAGTGAAATGAGTACTATAGGGGAGGAGAATAGGGTGACGTTCATCATACCGGAGGGACTCAGCGGCCCGGAGTCGTCCGCAGGAGCGGAGTACCCCATGCTGGTCGAGAAATGGATTCAAGTTGAGTAGCGCGCTGGATGATGGCAGGGGTCGCCCTTCACCAAGGGCCCGTATCTCCGCGAGGTATTCCCGACGCTGAGAGGTCCGAATCAAGGCGCGCTCGGCGGAGAGAAGTTCGTCATTGGTGAGGCGGACCGTGGAAGGCGTCGAAATCCTTTTGGTGGCGAAGCGTAGGACGTACGCGATGACTCGCAATGCCCTACCGTAGTCCGAGAAACGTTCGCCGACGTCATCGAGTAAGGTGGTCGCGGTGGTGTGGCACTGGACTCGCTGCTCCAGCTGGGTGTCTGGGAGTTCATGATGGAGAGTTGGCCAATATTCGGGCGCTCGCTGGAGCCAGTCCGGCCCATGCCACCAGAGGCTGCTGGCCGATAACTCGGCCGCGGAGACTCCACGGCTTGCCAGATCAGCGGGGTTGTCCTCGGAGCGCACATGTGCCCAGCTTTGGCCACTGGTGCTTTTGGAGATGCTGGATACCCGATTGGCCACGAAGGTGGACCAACTACACGGCGGTTTATTGAGCCAAGCCAACACGATGGTAGAGTCGGTCCAAAACTGGGAGGTTGCAGGTGGGATTGGGAGTTCAGGAACGATCGACGCCCAGAGATCGGCTAGCAAAACCGCTCCGCACAACTCCAGCCGAGGCAGCGAGACTGTCTTGACTGGAGCTACACGGGTCTTAGCCGTTAATAAATAGATTCTTACTTGATCGCCGTACCGAACCCGCACATATAGGGCTGCTTCATACGCTTTCTGTGACGCGTCACAGAAGCCATGAAGCTCCCACGAGAGCTTGTCGCTGGTGTTCAGCCAACGGGGGATGCGGAGTTGACTGAGGCCTGGGTAATCCTGCAGAAATTCGTGCCATTGCTGCAGCAGGTGAGGCGGCAGCGCATCATCCCAGCCCAGTTCGGTTAGCCAGATTTGCTGCATGAATATCTTCGCTCGGATAACGAACGGGGCTAGCCAGCCAGCATGGTCGAAAAGTTTAGCGATATGGGACAGAACCTGCCTCTTGGAGATCGACTCCTTCAATGGGGGGTCCGCTATGGTGAAGAAGAAGACGTCCTCGGCGGCTTGGCAGCGGATGCCCAAGGTTTTTGCAGTGCTCGCGTCTTCCAGCTCGAGAAAGTCCTCTCGCAGCAGGTGCTCTCTCGGAATAGCTCGAAGTACTTCCTTCTTATTGGAAGTCCATTTCCGAAGCGGGAGACCCGCAGACTGGAGGGCAGCTTGAAGCTCTCGTATGGCGAGACGGGCGTCGGCTTCAGTGTGAGCGCCGGCAAGGACGTCATCAACATACATATAGTTTCGAAGGATTTCGCTCGCCTGAGGATACATCGCTTGCACGTCTTGTGCCAACTGTAAAAGGACTCGGATCGCCAGGAAAGGCGCGCAGTTAACCCCAAACGTGACAGTTTGTAGCTCATAATCCTGAATATTGCCGCAGCGGTCTCGGTAGAGGATCCGCTGAAAGGGGGTATGCCTGGGGTCGACTCAGATTTGTCGATACATTTGCGTGATGTCAGCGTTGAAAACGAATTGAAAGAATCGCCATTTCAGTACCTGAAGCGTGAGATCGGCCTGCAGAGTAGGCCCGGTGTGCAAGACGTCGTTAAGGCTGACGCCTCGCGTGGAGGGGCTCGACGCGTTAAATACCACGCGTACCTTGGTGGTGGTGCTATCGGGCTTAAACACCGCGTGATGGGGGAGATAGAAGTTTTTCTCATCTTGAGGCGGCGGCACTGGAGTCATATGACCCCATTCCTCGTACTCTTGAATAATAGCATTATACTGCATTTTTAGGACGGGATCCTTGAGAAGGCGTGCTTCATTCCGCAGGAATTGAGCCAGCGCGATCGGGCTTGAGTGTCCCAAATCGACGCTATTCGGATCTTTAAACGGTAGAGACACAACATATGGGCCGTCCTTCCCTCTTTGGGTGGTCTCCTGAAAGTTCCGCTCGCAGAATACGTCATCCTCCTTTTCCGGCTTTGCGGGAAGGTCTTCCACCTCCCAAAACTTGGTGAGGAGTACCTCAAGTTTTGCTTCAGGACTGACTCGTGTCTGTGCAGCGAAAACCGATCGAGACGCCGGAGGGTCAGGCATGATAGCCCCACACAGAACCCATCCAAAGATGGTTTCTACCCCGACGAACTCACCAATGTCCTTTTTGATCCGCTCTCCGAGGATGTGGGGAAACAGGTCTACACCGATAATCATGTCAATAGGCGCGGGCTTGTTGTAGAACGGGTCAGCCAGGGGGCGATCGAGGCACTGCGTCGAAACCGTGTTAAGGAATGGAGCCGTTGGAATGGCCCCTGACAATTTGGATACGACCAGGGCGGAGACCTCAATCTTGTTCAGTCTGTCACACGGGGGAGACAGCATCAGCAGACACACTTTGTCGGCGCAGCCTCCATCACTCTGGCCCATGCCAGTAACCGCGGTGTCTACTGGGTAAAAGGGGGGCTGGACCATGTTGAAGACACGCTCGGAGAGAAACGTTGAATCGGCCCCAGAGTCGATCCACACCACGATGGTGCAGATGCCTAAAGGCCTCTGCCTTGGGTAGATGCAAAATACCTTTGAGCATTTGTGAGTTGGTTGCTCGTGGACGGAAGCTCTGCGGCGCTGTACGATGGGACTTGCGCAGCGGACGGTGCGGACACGGACACATCACTCGGATGCAACAGAGTATGGTGACGTTCCTTGCAGGTATGGCAATTATGCGCACTGGAACAGCCCTTCACCTGATGACCGCGGGCAAAACAGTTCAGACAGAGTCCCTGTTGTCTAATAGTTTCCGAACGCCTCTGAACAGGCATATCAAGAAAACTGGGGCAGAGCCGTATGGGGTGATTCTCCCGATGGCACAGCTTGCAAGACGCCGGTTTAAGCTGAGCTTTCGCGGGAAACGCTTGGATCTTCATCGTTGCAGAGGATTTGCGGGGGCCAATGGCGATGGCCTGGACACTTGGGGCCGACTTATGTTCATCGGTGGCATCCAGGACACGATACCGATCGGTAAGAAATTGGTTCAAATCGGACCAAGTTGAGACGACAGTCTTATTTGACACTGATTGCTCCCACAGGAGGATAGTGGCCTTCGGCAATTTGCTAGTGCAGATGGCGATAAGTAGGACATCCCAATTCTCAGTACTAACACCCGAACGCTCAAGCGAGGTAAGACACCCTTGAAACGCAGTCTGCAGCTCTCGCAAGGATTTGCCCGACTCTTGGGCCACCGCGGGAATCTGAAGGAGTTGTCTGGCTTGAGTCATGACAAGCAGGCGGCTATTTTCATACCGTGCGGTAAGGTTTTCCCACGCGGCCTGGAAACCTTCATTCGTCAGGGGGGACTTAGCCACGATGGTTCTCGCTTCCCCTCGCGTCTTGGCGTTCAAGTGATAGAGCTTCTCCACTTGTGACAAATACGGATTGGCGATATAAATGGCGGCGAACAAATCATGGAATGTGGGCCATGCTAGGCTGTCGCCATCAAATGTCTCCACCTCACACGGAGGCACTCTATGCCCCGGCGGCCCCGACGGAGCGGTTGGCTGACGCATAAGACGCGTCATCTGTGCCGAGAGCTGTTCGATGCGTTCTCCGAACAACGTCCCGCATCGCACATACGCCGCGTAAGCGGATTCGTGCTTCGCCTTGATGTGGCTTATGTTTGCCAAGCTTTCCTCGTCGGTGTGGACTGTCAAGGCCTTGTGACACCGGGAGTATTCCATCTCGACAGTTGACCAGAGGGATTTGAGCTGCTCTAAGTGCATTTTTATGGAAAACAAGGGCACTTCAGAAGTTAGAGCTTCACCCTCACGAGCTTCAAACAGAGTCAGTGCGTCGCACGCCAGAACGAAATCGGAGAGGGACATTCTGGAGTGTTCTCTACGCTGTTGTGATACGGATCGAGTGACGGGAGCGTCGGAACAGTGCGTCACAACAACGTGCGGGATCTGGGTCTGGGTTGAAAGTTTGGAACGACCTTTGTGTTCACTCGAGTCCTTAACCGAAAATCTGCGACCCTTAGGTAGGCTGGACGAAGACGGACAGGATCTTGGGGATTCGCTGCGGCTGCGAACAGACGAGAACTTGCACGAAATATCCGTACGCTTCACGGTCACCGGAGTTTTCGGAGGCCGAACTTTCTCCGGAGTTGCAGAGGGAGACGAAAGACAGTTAGACTTCGGCGCAGTCTGGGACGGCTCCGTGGACATACTCAGAGGACGACCTTATAGACGACCGAGGTTGTGTGGTTTTGTTTTGGAAAAACCACAAAAAAGGAGAAGTGGACTGTATGGGGACGCACGAATGCGGATCGAAAATTACACGTAGACGAAGCGAAATGATTACAATACAAGTTTATATGGATTCGTAGGTAACGATGGGAGTACGTATAAAACAAAACACGGATGAAAAATATATAAATAAAGATGTATAGGATAAAAAGAAAATACGTTGTATATAAATCTGGATCTGGATATGTGCGCAAAATAATGGCCGGAAAAAATTATTTGTATAATTTATAAATATGGCGGTTATATAAATATGGGCCCGATAGTGCTAGGAAAAAAAAATATATATTTATTTGAAATTTGGCCGGATATAAATATGTGCGCAAAATACTGGCCGGAAAAAATATATGTACAATTTATAATAATGGGCGGATATATAAATATGGGCCCGATAGTGCTGGGAAAAAATAAAAAATATATATTTATTTATAACTATGGGCAGATATATATATGTACGCAAAGGCTGGCCGGAAAAAATTATTTAAATAATTTATAAATCTGGACGGCTATATAAATATGGGCACGATAGTGCTGGGGAAAAAGATCTATATGTATGTATTTATGAATATGGGCGGATATAAATATATGGGCCCGATAGTGCTGGAAAAAATATATATTTATTTATAAGTATGGGCGGATATATATATGTGCGCAAAAATACTGGCCGGAAAAAAAAAAAAAAATATATATATAATTTATAAAGGTGATATATATGAGGGCAAAATAATGGCCGGAAGGAATTATCTGTGTCTTTATTTATAAATATGGACGGGGATATACTTAGGCGAAAGAACGAAATCGGAAAGAATGTGATTTGAATTTGGCGCACTTGAGCCGCCTATCGATATCACGACTCGACTCACGTGTCACCACTACTCCGAAAACAGCTGTCGGCCGCTGCTTATATATTTGGTTTTGGTTTGTTGTTTATTTATGTTAATTTTTTTGCCTTTTTTTGTTTTGTGGTTGTGCGGAGGAAAAAAAAACACAAAACGAACGTTTTTTACACACCGCGAGTGTTGTGCGCGAAACAAACACAGTACCCGATCAGTGCATGTGGACGAATGCCTTGATATATATATGTATGTACGTACATGCGTAAGTACACGGGTAAGTATGTAGATATGTATGCACCCGCGTTCTTCACACAAAACGTAAGTAATTTGTCTTTTAGTTGAATGTTGGATTCCTTTCCCCTCCTTTTTTTTGTTAAATCAATGCGCGACGCCGAAATGGATTATGTGTTGTGGATATGTACATATGTGCGTGCATCAATGTATGACGATGTATGTAAGTATCAGAGAACTGCAACGAGTATGATTGAGAAGGATCAATCAAACTTCAAAAAATCAAATCATTCCGCTCAACACCTATGTTATAACATGTTTACTTCGTTCACTCACTTAAAACAAAAAAATCATTCAGGTTATCGCAACCAATTGGTTTGAATCAGTTGCTATAATATTAGCTTCTCGAACAAGTCACAACCTTGATTGTTGTAGCAAAAACGCTCACCCGAATTGATCGTTTGTAAAATTCGATTCAAGACAAATGAATAAACCCGAACTAACATCGGATTTTGTGCACATGATTTGAGTAGAGTTTGACATTTAAAATCGATATGAATTACGATATGACTGTGTACGTAATTATTACAGTTATAAGGAACAAGTTTAACTATGTGAACAAAAAAAAAAAAAAAAAAAAAAACACGAAAACACGAAAATAATAGACACAACCATTTAACTTTATTAAATTTAGATTAGTCCATTTTTTTCTATATTGAAGTTTTATTTATAAAAATACTTTAATTTAAAAAAGACAATTAATTTTATAACTTCCATACTACATTATCCATTTTGGATCCAATGGAGTGGTTTGGAACAGTCAGTCTCATGATCTATGTAAATACATTGAGTATTTCTCAAGCAGGAAATTCAGACCTTATTATTTCCGACAATACTGACCAAATCGCACTGCGTCCTTTTCGTTTGGTGGACAGAGTAAAGTTTCCATTTTCGATTTGCTCTGTTATGAACTCCGAATTAATTTCCTCCATTTTTTCCAAGAACTTGTATTTTTTGTTTTGGCGATGACAAAAATTCGATAAATAATTCTTATAGTCAGTCAATCACACACAATCAGAAAGTGTGATTGTGAGCAAACAGACGATAAATCCTTCGAACAAAACAAAAATCTTTGGTCACTCCCATTTGCCTAAGCAAAAGATTCGTTCCGCTCAATCAAGTTGTAGGAAAATATGCGGTCATACAGAATGAACTACTAGCAATACTTTTTTGAGCGTTCGTGAGCGTTCGATTCGAACCGATTCGAACCGATCACTCAATACATAGGACCGCATCGAACAAAATCAAACTCAATGATTGGGTGCACCGTAAAATTTATTACTCATTGCAGTTCTCTGGTAAGTATGTATGTACATATGTAAGCAAGTGCACCGGTTTTCAAGTACGCGCGTGAGGAAATTAATTTCGCAACCAATTTGAAAGCACAAGAAGTCGCGGTGCATACGTTAATTGCTATTAACAATTTTTCTCTGTTTTTTTGAGTTGTGAGAAATGTGCGAATAATTTATATGTAGATGGGTATGTACATATGCGCGTACATCAACAGATGAAGATGTATGTATGTAAGTATATACGCGCGTGAGGAAACTAGTTCGGCATGGAAATAATTCGAACACATAAGAAATCGCGGTGAACACTTTGATTACTATTTTTTTTTTCTATTTTTTTTATATAATACTTTAATAATTTTTGGTTTTTTTTTTCTCTTTTTTAAACCTTTACGCGGACTTGGCAAACAGCTGTGAAAAACACATGTACATGTGTATGCATATGTATGTACAAAAAAAAATGGAATGGGACCAAAATAAAAAGGGTAATCGTGAAATGGAAAACGAAAACGTTGGACAAACACGCTAAGGATTAGGAACTACCATGGAACCTTGGAACAGGTCAGGTATGTACATACAATATATAAAAGTGTGTAGGTCGCTGTGGAAAAGCGGGAAAACGTCACACTTTTATTAGTATGTAGGGCAAATGAAATGAATAATGAAATTTTGTACTTATCAGGAATTCCGCCGATGCTAGCTGGAGGAGCGGAAGGATATCCGGCTCGAAGGACCAATGGTGGCGTGAACAATATTAAAACTCATCTCTCATATCATATGAAAAACTTATTTAATATAAAAACTCATATCATATGAAAATCTCATATCATATGAAAAACTTATTTAATATAAAAACTCATATCATATGAAAATCTCATATCGTAAAATCGGTTTTATTTAATTTGCGGGGGCGTTAGGGGTCGTACAAAATGTGCGCATTTGCTAGGCAAATATACATACCAAATTTTGTGTCTCTAGTTGCTATAGTGTTTTAGAAAATAGGTTTTATATAATTTGCGGGGCCGGTAGGGGGCGTGGCAGAAATTTGAAATAAACTTGTTCACTCTACATACTACACGAGTCTATATATAGTCTTATAGTCTCCGAGATCTAGGTGTTCATACAGACGGACGGACGGGCGGACGGGCGGACGGACGGACAGACGGACATGGCTAGATCGTCTTGGCTGTTGATGCTGATCAAGAATATATATACTTTATGGGGTCGGAAAAGCTTCCTTCTGCCTGTTACATACATTTTGGCGACTTTAATATACCATATTGTATAAAAAGTTGCCCCTTGCAGACCGACATGGTTCCTAAAAAAAGCTATATTGTTAGAAGTGGCAGCTCAGGGCAGCTAGTGTTGGACAATTTACATAGTGGACGAACAATATAATATCACGAAAATAAAATTTTTACGGGCCAATACGGGCCTCATAATTTTTTATTCTACAGAAGATGAAATTGGTTAACAACAGGGTATTAGAGAGACAGATGGTTAAAAGCACAATTAAACCACACAACATATATTCACAGGTCACAAAACATTTAGATTCTTAAAATACATACCTTCACTTTGTGAAATACAAAAAAAAAAGTGGATTAAAAATGAATAAAACAACGTTTTTTTCAACAATCTAAGATCGGTGTAAACACGGTGGGTAAAGTACAACGAAAAGCTGTGTTTCGATATTTTGTGTTTGTGAGCTCAGGGCTGATTAACGATATACATATTATCGATATACATAGATGCTATCGATTTGCTGAATGAACATAGTACTATAGGAGGAAAATCAAATTTCGCATGATTTTAAATGTTGAAAATTGGTATTTCGTTACGCTAGATCAGCGAAATCGCCCACTGTGCACTGTGGTGAAGTCGCGAGTGAATCGTAGTGAGGTATCCTTAGATTTCGGAATTCTGAATTTCATCAGCCATCTCAAACCGTTAATATCACCGGGTGGAAAATACCTAATAATCTGCAATTAGCTGACCCACAGTTTTATAAGCCGCAAAAAATAGACATGCTCATTGGAGCAGATTCCTTTTACGACCTTTTATCAATAGGTCAAGTAAAACAAGGTCCAGGACTTCCAACCCTTCAGAAGACTATCTTCGGATGAGTTGTATCCGGGCGGTACTCTTCTGACGTGGGATTAGTTCAGAAGAGGACAGTCAATTTGAGCTATCAAAACGAAGTCTTATGCTCAATTAAGGAGACCTTGCAGAAATTTTGGACAATCGAAAATTTACCTTACCCCATAAAAATTCTATCTCCAGCGCATCTCCGTCGGGTCGTTTTCAGGTGAAGCTACCGTTTAAGTCGAGCCCCGAGGCACGTGGGCTTTCATTTGAAGTTGCTAAACGGCGGTTTTTGTCGCTCGAAAGAAGATCGTTGAAAGATGTGGAATTAAGAAATATGTACCTAGAATTTATGGAAGAATATCTTTCATTGGGAAATATGTCAGAAACCGACATTAAAATTCCCACTCATCCACACTACTTCATTCCACATCAGGTCGTTTTAAGACTTCAAAGCACGCCGACAAAACTTAGTGTATTCGATGGATCACGCAAAACTTCGCCTCAAACTTCGTTAAATGACATCTTGATGGTCGGTCCCACCATTCAAGAGGAGCTGTACTCGACTTTGCTTCGATTTCGTTTGCATAAGTATGCCTTGACCGCTGATGTCAAGAATATGTATCGTCAAGTAATGGTACATGAAACAGATCGAGATTTCCAGCTCAAATTGTGGAGAAAAAACCCAGATGATTCTTTGAAAGTGTTTAGGTTAAACACTGTTACGTATGTTTACGGTGTTTGATAAAGTTGGCTATGATGATTGAATTGTCACATCCAAAAGGTACTGGAGTTATCAGGCACGATTTTTATGTTGATGACATGTTGACTGTTGCTGGTTGCGTTGACAATCAAGTCTAAAGTGTCACAGACATTGTTTAAAGCAGGTTTTGATTTAACCAAATGGTTTTCAATTAGTTCTGTAGCCTCCTCTTCCCTTAGCACAGCAATGCCAATAACAATTTCAGAATTGATTGGCAAAGCTTCGTGAAGAGAGTAGTTAGTCAGATATCAACTAAGGTGAATAGGGAAAAGACTTCTGGTCCGACGTGAGGGAACACAAATATATAGACTATCTAGTAAATTAGTAGAATTGACATCACCGTTGACTAGTTTATGAAAAAAGAGAATGCCAAATACTAGCCTACGGTTGTAAAGTGAAGAAAGATTAATAAGAAGAAGTCCATGAGAATAAGAAGGAAGGCGAAGACTCGGGTCCCAATTAAGACCGCGCAACGCATACTTAAGGTATTGCTTCTGAACCGATTCAATACTACGCTGGTGAACATCATATTGAGGGTTCCACACTGGCGAGCAATATTCTAGAGTAGGGCGAACTAACGAAGTGTATAAAATCTTTGTTACGTAGGGGTCATCAAATTCTTTGGCCCAACGATTCATGAACCCAAGAAGACTGCATGCTCTATTGACAATTGAAGATATATATATGAAAATTAAATGAAAGTTTTGGGTCAAACATAACGCCTAAGTCATTGAATGATGGCACACCATCTAACAGAACAGACTTAATAGAGTAATGAGCTAGGAACGGAGACAAACAACTGAATGACATAAAAGAGCACTTTGAGGCATTAAGGTGTAATTTAATAACGTGGCACCAATCACAGAACGCAGTGAGATCTGATTGCAAGTACTGCTGGCCAATAAGATACCATTTTAACCTAACCTAACAACAGTGTTAATTTTCGTAAGAAGCATAGAATGCGGTTGATCGAAAGCCTTAGTAAAGTCGGTATAAATAACATTAGTTTGACACTTTTTACGGAAGCCGTGGTGTACAAGGATAGTCAATTCTAAAAGGTTGGTAAGCGACGAACGACCTTTCATGAAGCCATGCTGACAAGGAGAAATAGTGGATCTGGATAGGCATTGAAGGGAAGACGAGAAAAAATTCACTGCACAATCCATATCACAGCACTCAAATAGAAATTACCAATCAAAAGAGGAAATGAGGTTGTTAAGAAGATTGAAATTTGTTTTACGAAAAGATCGAGGATTCTTTTAAAAAAGTTAAGTAAAAATTCAACTGATAGAGCGGACATTCAGTAGGCTATCAAGAAAAACATGTTGAGATGAAGGAGTTAAGAAATACAGATTATCATCAATCGGCCAAGAAATATTAGGCAAGTAAAAGTCACCTAAGACTATAAGAATATCACAATCCTTTAGACGACTAAAATGGTTTGCAAAGCATCCGCATGGTGCATGTAGGTCATGATATCAGAAGCTGGAGGAATATATGAAATCTTAATGTAAGAGCTGTGGCTCAAGGGACTTAATTGGGACGAATCAATTCCAATGAATTTGGAGGCAGCATGGAATGAATTAAAAGCGTTGATTCGTCCATACAGAACATCAATCACCGATAGAGATTTATGGATTTGCGGATGCCTCAATGAGAGCATATGGCTGTTGTATCTACGTTTGAGTCAAAATTGCAGAAGGTTTCAGCACTTCATTGCTAACGTCGAAATCTAAAGTAGCGCCTCTTAAGACAAAAACATTGCCTAGAATTGAGCTGTGTGCCGCTCACTTTCTCGCAGTTCTCAGTCGCGGAATCAGTAATATCATAAAGGTACTTGTTCACGCCACCGGGTGAACAGCAGAGAGTGAGGGGTAGGGTTTTTTCCCCAAACCGCATTCGGTCATACTGAGGAGGGTGACGAGGGGTTCTGATGTGAATCGCCATATTCAATCCAGTACGAGTTTTAATCCGAACACCCGTGCTTTTTCCTTGGGCTCTTATCTTGCGATATTGTAACTTTTTCAACCCGAACCATTTCGTATGTGTCGGGATATCTTGGAAAATAAAAAAATAAATTAGAATTAATTTTAACCGAAGTTCTCGCGCGTTTTAATTTCATCACGCACTCACCAGACCCTGAAGGAATTGGCACCCGCCAAGTTGTACACCACAAATCGTTCCGCCCCTCCACGAACATTGGTCCTTCGAGCCGGATATCCTTCCGCTATTCCAGCTTGCATGGGCGGAATTCCTGATAAGTACAACATTTCTTATTAAAATTCTCATTCACATTATATCCCATTACAAACTTATAAAAGTGTGAGGTTTCCCGCTCCTCCATAGCGACCTACACACTTTTGTATACTTGTATGTACATACCTGACCTATTCCAAGGGTTACCTGGTATTTCCCGATCATTTTTGTGTTTATGAAGTGCATTTCTTTTCCATTCTTCGAAATTCTGATTGTCCAAAAGTCCAATTGCATAGCAATACATATGTCTGTATGTATAAACACAAATATACATACATACTGTGAGGAATATTATAAATCATAATAATATCCCACACAACAAACCGACAGCGAAGCAATCCAAAGGTGTGAATAACGCACCAGATACAAGATATAGCCGCGACACGAACCAGATGTACGATATACGACCAATATTGGCACTGGTCGATCGAACCAGTGCAACGCAAATAAGTTACGATCAAACGCAATGGATCGAACCGCACGCAACCGCGAGCAATTTCGTACAAGCGGGAAGATGCGTGGGAAGCATAATGTGAGAAGTTGGCAATTGCACGACATACGATACGGCTACGATCAAACACGACCGATCAAAATCGGCTATGTAAGAGCAAACAAGGGCAAGCGAAAAAGGGCATTGGCCCAGTGAGACAATTTAAGAGCACAGAGAGGCCACAATAGAAATGCATGCATTGACGTACAATGCATGAACAAGCATACACTCACAATACACGTATGCTATGCGTGTATGACCGCGAGAGGGAGTACCGGTGGCCTATGGGTGCTCTCTGCCTACGTCACACACAAGAGATCAAAGCAGTGAGAGCATGAACTGCCGAAATTATGAGAACAAAGTGAGGGCCAAGCAAGCCCACGAGACGGGTGCGGGGCATGCATGCATGTATGAAACGATAATGGTTTGTGGATTGGATAGGGGAATATGCGAACCGAAGGGGGAGGGATGAACAATGGGGAAGCCCTCTATCTGATAGATACGATATGCGGATGAATGTGCATTGCATGGGAAATTAAACGATGTTGTATATTAAATTAATCAGGAGAATTATTATTAAACAATAGTTTAAATCAATACAATTAGTATATATGTATAGAAATATAATATGGAGCGAATATGGGCGAAATTGGGTATGACGAGTGGATCAAAGGGAGCGACGGGCGACGGCAGCGCTGACAGAGAAAGAATGCAGAGAAAGAACGGGATACGATGGGCGGCCAATGGAAAGGCGACGCCAATGGGTGAAAGTGATGGAAGCACATAGATGCAAGGGAGCTAGACAAGGAAAAGGAAATAAATGGGCGCGCAGCCACAAAGAAAGTGGACATATGTGCCAAAGATTTACGGGACTTTCACCACGCATAGCAACAAGTGGATGCGTGGGTGAAAGCAGAGGGCCGATGGAAATGTACCAGCTGTATAGCGGTACTACACCAAGCTATTCCTGAGGCCGCGGGAGTTGCCTATATAAAGGCAACGCCCGTCAAGAAAGATTATCAAGTCATCAGGTCATCAGATTATCAAGTCGTGATCAAGTAACAAGTAATTAAGGCCTTACGAGTAACCTTAAGAACTTATCAAGGAAACACAAGAAACAACAGAAAAACGAGGAAATATACAGGCCTTACGAGTAACCTGTACAGTTCATCCGATAGCAACAAGGTCCTTACACAAGGATAACAAACACCGTACCCAAGCTAGAGTAAATTGGAGAGAAGCCAAGCATTTCCAGGAGTATCCAAAGTCAATGGTAGGCACGAGGATATATCCTACTGCCGAAATTCCAGGATCTATATATCCTGACGAGTACCAATTACTGAGGAACATCCTGCCAAAGCCATAAAACAAGAGCCATCTCAACGAGCATAGCGAAAAAGTGCAGAGGTGTGGAGCACAAATCAAGCATACGATACAGACCGAGACAATAATCGGCAACAGGAGCAAGAGGAAGGCAAGAAGCGACGACGAGGGATTCGAAGTGACTCACCAACGCTGTCCAAGTCCAGAACTACCGCAGAGAAACCGTCATATCCAACCAAGCCCATAAACAGTCATAAATAAACATACAACCATAACTAATAATTAAACAAACGTGTTTCTAATTTCACCAGGGCACAAAATAAATTTGTTGTGCCGAACCTAGCCCAAGAGATATTGTAAATATCCCGAAGGACGAAAAAGGATCGTTACAATACATGTAAAAACAGCTGTTTTCTAACCTGCAAGTAGAGGTGTTTAATAATCGAGAATTTATAAAGTACCACTTACCTTTAATTAAAGTGTAAAGCACACTCCACGGGCTGATCATTAGTCCATCGGCATAAATTATTTATGTCAAATAATTTTTAAATCCATACATACAAACTTATACTATATATGTACATACATATGTAATAATTTTTGCCGCGGTAAGCACACTCATACGTACATACATACATATGTATGTATGTACATACCTATGACCACATACAATTTGAATTCACCCACGCAAAATTTATTGCAGCCACTCCGATTGGCTTTCCGCAATTTAATAATTTGAAACCTACATAATTCAATTAGAAAACCGTGATCTTCGTTAAAAATTTACAATTAATTAAATTCACAAAACATAAACTACGACAGAACAGGTGACTCCCGATCAGTGCTGGCACTCAAGTCTCATCAGTGCTGACACTTGAGACAAGCCGTGACTCGGTCACGACATCCATTTTTTCCTTCGTTATTTTCGTATTGTGCAAAAATATTTCAATCGACTGATTAAATTTAATTCGCAAAATATTTTCTAAAGAAAAATAAGTACAATTTTATTTATCTGGAATTAATATTTTGGCTTGTCTTGGTGCATTTTGATCTTTTCCTCACAGATCCATGAAATTTATCTTGACCGTTCAATGAAAATAAATTCCGAGTTTTTTTTTTTTTCTTCATTGAAAAATTATCAGCACTCCCAATCCTACTGATCTCAATTTTTCCATATTTTTAAATATTCTTATAAATTTCAACATTTTTCCACATTGTATAAATTTTAATATCGAAGTGATTATATATCCTTACAATTATTCACACAACTGCGAGGAAAATTATAAATCTCTCTAATTGCTTATTCATTGTGTTCATTAAAAAGAGAAGACATTTCTCCTTCTCACTCCTTCTCTATCCTTAAATTATACAGTCCACTTACAGCTTCGTTTCGATCTCCTCGCTTGAGAGCTCTAATTCCACGAAGTTATTTGTTTCCATTCGATTCGTAATAGCTCAGAGAACACTCTACGATGTCTCTTTCCGAATTTGTTGCGGTGTGCGAGGCATAAACGGGGTTCGAGGCTCGCGAGGCCCAGGCTTTAGCTGACGATGTGCCACTCGTCTCCATTAAAATACACTTAGACCAGCTTAAGTCACTTTGGGCAAAAGTCGAGGCAGAGTTTTCACGATGCTAGAAAGCCTTGACGGCTCAAAAGAACGAAGATAGTCCGAAGCACATAGCTACAATTAAAGCTAAACATGAATATTGTTATATGGTATATGTGCGAGGCGGGACCTTGTTTGGAGAGCGAATCGAGCAGTTGTCCGCGAAAATGACTCCCCCACCAGTCAGGCTCTCCGTCGATTCCACCCATCAAAGCCACACAGTTCCCCCGTGCGAAGTCGAAATCTTCAACGGAGACAGCTTGGCTTGGCCTACATTCCGTGATTTGTTTACCGCGATTTTTATCCATAATCCAAGCCTAACACAAGTGGAGAAACTTTACCACTTAAGTTGCAAAACTCGCGGTGAAGCCAGAGCCATTGTTTCTAGGTCACCCTTGACCAATGAAGGGTTCCAGTCCGCGTGGGATGACCTCACTGCGCGATACGAAAATAATCGATTATTGATTATGAGCCAAGCCAAGCAGCTTCTACAGATTCCAGCTGTAACACAAGAGTCTGGCAAAGCGTTGAGAGAACTGCAGACGTCAATTCAAGGTTGCTTAATCAGTCTTGAGCATTCCGGGGCTCGTACAGACAATTGGGATATTGTAGTATATCCATACCAAAAATCATTCAACACAAAGAGCTCAACTTGTAACACTTTGTTGCAAGTATAAACAATCAAATATGTACGCAATAAAACATAAGTGTGCACTTGAATATGTTTATGTGTATACATTAGTATATTCACATAAACATACTCACATAAATATACAGCTAAACATGTTCATATATGTATGTACATTGTACATTTATATATGCACATACATATATTCACATAAGCAACAATGCACAGGCGTAACATGAGCTAGGGTTAAGCCAGCGTGTGAGCGCTGACCAAGCACGTTGACGCAAGTGCCCTAAATAATATGTATGTATGTACTGACACTCTCTCTCTCTCTTTTGTAGCTGTTGCCTAAGTCGCAGCATAAGAATATCTATGTAACAATAGGTTAAGTCAAAGAATATTTGTAGAATAAAAATCAATCTGAATATTACCACCAACCAAGCTTGACGTGTTCTTTCTTCAATTCAAATCCAAGTGGAACCCGGTCATTACATGGCGACCGTGACAATAGGCCAAGACAAGGCCTAAGGACATCGAAGGACCCAGGACAAAGGACATCGAGGACCAAGGAGAAAATTTTGTGTACGTATGTGTGTGTGTTAAAAAAAAAAAAAGGGAAAATATAAGCACGAAAATGAGAAACGGTAACGATGGATAACTACTTTCAAAGAGTTACCAAACGGAACCCGCGCCATAACACAAGAATAGTAATGTGCTTCCTATTGAGTGTACCAAATATATGCTAAAAACAAAGAACATACACACATACACACACAAAAATATAAATTAACAATTAAAAACAAAAAAAAAAAAAGCAAGTGCTGATGACTAGCACCGAACCGTCACATCCAGAGGACTTGGATTGCCTGACGGCTGTACCTACCGTACAAAGGGATGCACCCCTCCTCGAAGAGGTATTAGAGCTGTATCCCAACGATGGACCACGCCCACTCACAATAGCTGAGTACCGGGCCCGCAACACAAAATCTACAAAGCCAAAGAAGACTAAGAGAGGAGGCCAAGTACGTAAGCTACTCCAGCAGAAGAGGCTGGAAGTAGACTTACTGGACACTCTGAAGACGGAGGAAGACCGACAACGCTGCATAGAGCGTATTAACATCTTAAAAACTGAACTTCGCCAAAGAGCGAAGAAACGCAAGGGGGCCGCAGAAATGCGCAAGCCTTAACTTGCCTTTAATTTAATAATTATACTTATAAGCTTAATAGCAAGTTGAAGCACGAAAGTGCAACTTGCGAACTACTAACTTTCGGCTAGGCTATTACTAACAATGTGGTTGGAGATTTTGTTTGTAATTTCTAAACAACAAATGATATGTATGCTTGAATTGTGAGCCAACCACATACTCTATAATTTTTCCACGTCTCTGGCTCACTGTGCGAAACACAGTTGAGATAATTTTTCTCTCTTTCAAAATTTTTGAATTATATTAAAAGAAAAAAAACATAAAATTATGTAACAATCGAATCCATAAAGGAATTTTTTTTTTCTCTCCGTCAAACAAATAGAAAACTTGTCTAAACGACCAAGAAAACAAAAATTTTTGCTAGGAAGATGGGTTCCCAAAAATCCAAAATAGACCACCCAACGGCTAATGTCGTTAACAGCGTTAAAATAGTAGACCACAAGGAAAATTTAGAAGAAATAGGGATATTGTTGTTAGCTATCCTAATATTAGTAGCCTTAAATCTGGCTTTGAAATTATGCAATGCATAATAAAATAATTAAGAAAAAATATCAGAGTAGAGCAGAAGGCCTAAATACAGTATAAAAATGGGTCGAATAGAACTTAAATATTTGAACAAATACGTTCCATTCTTAGATTTTGTCTTTAACAGAGGCGAGACCAATCCAAAATATAAAGAAATCAAATATTGGATTGTGAATAATAGAAAATTTAAGTCGGGGATAGCCCACTTGATAGAAAGATCCATAGTAGAAGCGTACAACCGCCTAAAGCGAAAAAACAAGATTCTACCCACATGGGTACATAAACTATTCAAATTAACTATTAACTAAGGGACAAAAAACAGCCGCAAATGCATTCTATAATGATTGCAAACAGAAGGCAAAATCCGTGTTAAAAAGATATAATATTGAATATAAACAAACAATTGATTTGGATATTTCAATATCACTAGAAGACAAAAACCAGTTAACGGCTGAAGAAGAGATGGATCAAGAAGAACCATCAGTGAGTTCAGATCAAGCAAAAATAACTCTTAACAAACCAGCCATTTCGCCAAGAAACGCAAAAATGACTCAAACAGTCACTGATTTTTTAAAGATGGCCTCAAACCTCATTCCACAGTTTGATGATGGCAGAAGAGAAAACCTTCAGAGTTTCATGGACGCATTGAATTTGATAAATACACTAAAAGGCGACCATGAGGAAACAGCAGTGTGCCGAATAAAATCAAAATTAAAAGGTCACACAAGAAATTTGATAACCTTTGAACAGACAATAGAAGAGATCATTGACAGTATCTCATCAAATGTAAAAACAGAATCAGTAGCGTCAATAACGGCAAAAATCAAAAACCTACCCCAGAGAAACAAAACAGCAAGTCAGTATGGCCAAGAGATTGAAAAGCTTACTGAATCTCTGGAAGGTGCCTTTATACACGATGGCACATCTGTCGTATTAGCTAAAAAGTATACACTTTCAGTCGCTACAGAGGCAATAACAAAGAACTGCATAAACAATCAAGTACGTAACGTACTAAAAGCAGGTATTTTCCGTGACATGAATGAACTAACAACAAAGTTCGTAGACAGTAGTACAGCAGAAACAGGACAAGCGAACCCTGTCATGCACTACCGTCAATACAATAGAAATGGACAAAATAATTACCGAGGTAGAGGTAATTACCAAAACAACGGTTATAGGAATAATAATAATACCGGTGGATATCGTGGTAACTCACGGTACAACAACCGAGGAAGAAATAATTTCAACCGAAACAGCTCGAACCGAGGTAATTCCAACCGAGGTAGCTCTAACAACGGAAATGATAATGTACGACTTACTCAAAGTAATTCGGAAAACCAATAGATCCCTGCAGATATTCAGAAGAAACTGTAAATGTATACACATTTAATCTTAGCCTAAGTATTTTCATCAAAGTTAAAAACGAAAATACATACAACACATATACCTTCTTAATAGATACAGGTGCAGACGTATCAATAATAAAAGAAAAAACAGATCCTTTTGAACATATAGATACTTCAAACACAATTGAAATATCAGGAATTGGTGAAGGTTCAATTACTTCGAAAGGTCTAACCCTTATAGAACTAAGACAAAATGAATTCATAATTCCACACAATTTCCATATAGTAGACGAAAGTTTCCCAATTCCATTTGATGGAATTTTAGGACTAGATTTCTTCAAAACATTCAATCGCCAATTAGACTTCAGTAAACCAAACGATTTGCTAATATTAAGACCAAATAATTTAAATTTTGCAATAAATATCCCAATATTACACACTTCTGACAGCAATACCACAATTCTCCCAGCAAGATCTGAAGTAGTCCGACAAATAAATATTCCAAATGAAAACTCAAATATCGTCATATTAAATCAAGAGGTCGAAAATGGAATATTTATTGGAAATTCGATCTCAAGCCCGAACAAAACATTTGTCCGAATTTTAAACACAACAAAAAGTGTAAAAATTTTAAATTTAAAAAACATAAAATATGAATCATTAAAGAATTACGAAATTGTACAGACAACTGATGACCAAAGAAGTCAATCAGTAATGCAAAAACTGAAGCCAAACTTCCCACCTACATATGTTCAAAAAGAGCTTTGCACCAAGTATACAGATATATTTGGTTTAGAAAACGAACCGATTACTATAAATAACTTTTATAAACAAGAACTAAGATTGAATGACAACCAGCCAGTATACACAAAAAATTACAGAATACCACACATGCATAAAGAAGAAATAACTAGACAAGTCGATAAACTCATTAAAGATGAAATAGTTGAACCATCAGTGTCCGGGTATAATAGTCCGTTACTACTGGTACCGAAAAAGGGTTGACCAGGATCAGAAAAGAAACGATGGCGATTGGTAATAGACTATCGTCAAATAAACAAAAAATTGTTGTCCGATAAATTCCCATTACCAAGAATAGACGATATTCTTGATCAACTAGGCAGAGCCAAATATTTTTCATGTCTAGATTTAATGTCCGGTTTTCACCAAATAGAACTAAAAGATAAATCGCGAAGCATTACGTAATTTTCCACTAGCTATGGATCTTATCAGTTTACTAGACTACCGTATGGTCTGAAAATAGCACCAAATTCCTTTCAAAGAATGATGACAATTGCTTTCTCTGGATTAAATCCGTCACAAGCATTCCTTTACATGGATGACTTAATAGTCATCGGCTGTTCGGAGAAACACATGCTCAAAAACCTAAAGGATATTTTTGACATATGCAGAAAACACAACCTAAAACTGCATCCAGAGAAATGTTCATTCTTCATGCACGAAGTGACATTCTTGTGTCACAAGTGTACCGACAAAAGAATATTGCCAGATGACACCAAATATGACGTCATTGAAAAATACCCAGTACCAACAGATGCTGATAGTGCTAGAAGATTCGTAGCCTTTTGCAACTATTACAGACGTTTTATTAAAAACTTCGCAGAACATGCACGTCCGATAACACAACTGTGTAAGAAAAAAGTAGAATTTGTTTGGTCTGAAGAATGCCAAAAAGGATTTCAATATCTGAAAAAAGCCCTAATAGAACCCACACTGCTGCAGTATCCAGATTTTAGCAAAGAGTTTTGCATAATAACAGATGCTAGCAAATACGCATGTGGAGCAGCGCTAACTCAAACTTATGCCGATAAGCAGTTGCCAGTAGCATACGCATCCCGTTCGTTCACTAAAGGTGAAAGTAATAAAAGTACTACTGAACAAGAACTAGCTGCGATACACTGGGCCATTACACACTTTTGCCCATATATATATGGCAGACATTTCAGAGTCAAAACAGACCACAGACCCCTAACGTATTTATTTTCTATGATAAATCCGAGTTCAAAATTAACAAGAATGAGACTTGATCTAGAGGAATATGAATTTACAGTAGAATATCTGAAGGGAAAAGATAATTTTGTTGCGGATGCATTATCATGCATTAAAAAAACACAAAAGCAAATGTCCTGAAAGTCACTACCAGGCAGCAAAGTAGACAAAATAATCTCTGGCCAGATGATAAAAATCAAAATACAATTAGGCACGTACCTAATGATGCTTCTAAGCCCAAAATACATGAAGTACTCTGCAATGATGAAGTACGAAAAGTAGTGACCTTGCGAATAACACACGATTTATGTTTCCTCAAACATGGAAAGAAAGATATAGCAAGAATTGAGATTGGAGATCTGTACACCAATGGAAATCTAGACTTAGGTCAGTTTTTTCAAAGGCTTGAAAAACAAGCCGGTATACTCGAAATCAAACAACTCAAATTGGCACCGAGTGAAAAGATCTTTGAAACATTTTCAATAGAATCTTTTAAAGAAATGGGTAATAAAATATTGAAAACATTAAGAGTAGCGCTACTCCAACCGGTGACCATTATAGAAAAAGATAAAGATAATGAAGCAATATTGTCTACATACCATGATGATCCAATACAGGGTGGCCATACAGGCATTACAAAAACTTTGGCCAAAGTAAAAAGATATTATTATTGGAAAAACATGACACGTCATGTAAAAGACTACATTAATAAATGTGAAAAATGCCTAAAGTCAAAAACAACAAAGCACATAAAAACACCCTTAGTTATTACAGAAACCCTTATACATGCTTTTGATAAGGTAATTGTAGACACCATTGGTCAATTACCAAAATCCGAAAATGGTAACGAATATGCAGTCACTCTAATATGTGACTTGACGAAATACCTAGTAGCAATACCAGTTCCCAATAAAAGCGCTACAACAATCTCGAAAGCTATTTTTGAATCATTCATTCTGAAGTACGGTCCAATGAAGACGTTCATTACGGACATGGGAACAGAATACAAAAATTCAATAATAAATGACTTGTGCAAATATTTAAAAATAGACAACATTACGTCTACTGTAATGACCGGGTTCCATTTAAGAAGAAATGATATTATTGAGGACGGACACGTCAGTGTCCGTTGATTCTAGTTTTCAGATTGATTCTTTATTCCAAAATATTCATTTGCTTAAGCTAAGTTTACATATATATTCTTAGGCTTCGGCCACGCTTTAAGCGACTGAGCGACGCGCTCTCGAGCGACGTTAATGAGCGATCGCGTTGAGTGAGGTGGCCACGCACTAAGCGACACCGCTCGATTAATTAGTTGCAAAAATGACTTATTCTAAAGAAGTTCTACGAAATCTTCTTGAAAGCCGCTATAGCAAATATAGACATATATTCTACATAACGGTAAATAAAAACTTACCTGTACAGTTACAAATAACTCCAACTTCATTCCATTCTTTATCAGTTATAAATCTATTTTTATACTCTTTATGAGTGTCGTTCCATAAAACGGTTCGGCTTTGAACAGCCGAAATTAATGATTCTGCGCAGATTTTTTGCATTGTCTGCAATTCGTCGCTCAGCGATGCACTAAAAATTGGAATCAATTCTAGCGCTGAGCGACGTCGCTCAGACGCTCACAAAATTCGCTCGTCGCTCAGCAGCTGTGTGGCCACTCCAACGCTTTCTCATAAGCTTTAATATTTTACGTCGCTCGAGAGAGCGTCGCTCAGTCGCTTAGTCGCTCATCGCTTAAAGCGTGGCCGAAGCCTTATGCTGCGACTTATGCGACAGCTACAAAAGAGAGGGAGAGTGTCAGTACATACATACATATTGTTGGAGCGCATGCATCAAAGTGCTTGGTCAGCGGTCACACGATGGCCTGGCTCTAGCTCATGTTACGCTTGTGCATACATTGCTTATGTGAATATATGTATGTGCATATACAAATGCACATACATATATGATCATGCTTAGCTGTAGATTTATGTGAATATGTTTATGTACATCAATGTATATATATATAAACATATTCAAGTGCACAATTATATTTGAATGCGTATATGTTTAATTGTTTATACTTGCAACAGGGTGTTACAAGTTGAGCTTATTGTACTGAATGATTATTTGTATGAATATACTACACTACTGCACACCACCACCAGACCTTGGGTACCGTTGAAAGAAGTTATAGGACATTCAATGAGTACATTCGATCATATATATCAGTAGATAACACTGATTGGGACATATGGTTACAATATTTTGTGTACTGTTTTAACACAACCCCATCAATAACACACAAATATTGTCCCTATGAACTTGTATTTGGTAAACAAAATAATTTACCAATCCATTTTATAGAATAGAACCATTATATAACGTAGATGATTATGCTAAAGAAGTTAAGTTTAGATTAGAACTAGCATACAGTAGAGCAAGAATAATGTTAGATAAACGTAAGGAATACCAGAAAAAATTTTATGACAATAAGTCAGCAGATCTTAAAATAGAAATAGGAGATAAAGTTTTTTTAAAAAACGAAGCTGGTCATAAGCTTGACTCAGCCTATATAGGACCATTCGAAGTTGTAGAAATATCTTAAAACAACAATATAAAAATTAGGAATAATAAAACTAAGATACAAACAGTTCATAAGGATAGGTTAAAAATTTCCAAAAATAATTAAAAAAAAAAAAAAGAAAGACGAAAAGAAATATATAAAATTTTTTTTTATGGATTCAACTACTATAACTACTTCATTCTATAAAAAAAAAAAGGAAATTTTTGAGAAAGAAAATTTGTCTGTCCAGACACAAGTATAACAATTTTTCTAACAAACATACATATAGACGTAGTCGTACAACGCTCAGTACGAACAAGTGGCCCATATGACACCAGGCCCGGGCCTGTTACGAATGACCCTAAGTAAAGTTAATGTTACAACCTCTACCCACTCCGACCTAAGGGCATAGGCGTATTACATATATAAACATAAATTAAACTAAAGAAATAGAAAATATTAAATGAATGAGATAAATAGGTTACATATAAAAAGAAAACAGGATAGGTTAAAATAAAGATGATTACAACTAATTACGGGCGAGGAAGGACAAGATCGCAGTTTTTATACCCGGAAGCGATGTTTCGGAACCGATAACGTGCCAAAGTCTGTTGTAGTCACTACATAGTATTCGAAAAGGTTCATGCAGAGAAAAGTTAGTTGTGCAAGTGGGAAGTATAAGCGGTGTGAAATTGCGGGTCCTTCTAGATGGAACAGAAATGTTAATTTGGCTCAACAGCTCGGAAGAGTCAATCTCACCATTCAAAAGTTTGTAAAGAAAAATTACACCAAGCATTATTTTACGATTAGTTAAAGAAGGAAGGTTAATTAACTGAAGTCGACTAGAATAAGATGGAAGTTGTACAGTTGGATCCCAGCGCAAATCACGAAAGGCAAAGAGTAAAAACTGTTTTTGTACAGATTCTAATTTGTTTTAATAAAACTCATATTGAGGAGACCAAACACAAGATCCATATTCTAATATGGGGCGGACTAAAGAAGTAAAAAGTATTTTGGTAGTATATGGATCCTTGAACTCCTTCGACCAGCGCTTTATAAAGCCAAGAACACTCTTAGCCCTACTAACAGTAGTCGATATATGCTGATTAAAACTAAGTTTGTGGTCGATTAAGATCCCCAAATCTTTTACAACCAAGGAAGTATTATTAATTTTTTCTAACGGGAAATTATTTAAACCTCTATAAAAAGACATAACTTTGCACTTAGAACAGTTTAGAGATAACAAGTTAGTCCTACACCACCCCTGAAAAGCATTCAGGTCAGCTTGCAAGGTATGACATGAGAGAGAGTCTACGATGCGATTAGCGATTTTTACATCATCGGCATACATAAGAACTCTGGAATTTAAAAGAACGGTGGGGAGATCAATAATAAAAATGGTAAATAATAATGGGCCAAGGTGACTGCCCTGTGGGACTCCCGATTCAACACAAATGATCTTAGAAAGAGATGACCTAAAAAGAACCCTCTGCCTCCTATTGCTTATATATGTATTGTGAAATGCAAGCAAGCAGAGCCTCCGGAAAGCCAACTAAATTCAGCTTATGTAATAGTAAGGCATGGTTTACCGAATCGAAAGCCTTACTGAAATCCGTATGTATAACATCAGTTTGCTTCTGTTTCTTAAAACCTTGGATTACAAAAGATGTAAACTGTAAAAGGTTAGTTGTGGTAGACCTATTCTTGACAAACCCATGCTGGTACGGCGAAAAAATAGATTTACATAAATGCTGTATTTGAGACGTCATAATTTTCTCAAACAGTTTAGGTATCGCTGACAATTTAGAAATTCCTCTGTAATTAGTGACGTCGGATTTATTGCCACATTTGTGAAGAGGTAAAATAAACGAATCCTTCCATATAGTTGAAAACTCGGACAGTGTAACGGACAACTCAAAAAGCTTGAGTAAAGGCGAGCACAATGACGAGCACAGAACTTCAGGACACAAGCGGGAATACCGTCTGGGCCCGGTAAGTATACCGGCTTAATCCTTATTAGTTCCTTAGCTACCGAACTTTGCGTTATAATAGGATTAAGAATACAGTTGGATTTCGTTATAGGATATGGATATATCTGACTAGAGTTGTACTTAGTTGATATGTACGTAGTCGACAAGAAGTTAGCAAATAAATTAGAAATAGATTGATCAGAAGAGGCCGAATCATTATTAAAAACTGCAAACGATGGAAGGGAGATAAAATTTCGCTTTGAGTTAACGAAACTATAGAACTCTTTAGGATTTTCGGAAAATTGCAACTTACAACGTTGTAAGTAATTATTATAGCATTTAGAATTATAAACAATAAAATTCGATTTATCAACCAAGTAACGAGACAGATCCGATGGTAGACCCGTGACTTTATATTTTTTGTAATACCTAGACTTAAGATTCTTCAGTATTGACAGCCCCCGCGTAAACCATGGTGATTTTTGCGTCACCACAGGAGACACTAGGTGTACCCAGTCATTAAAGATCGAGTCAACAGTGTTATAAAATAAAGAAATGGCGGAATTCATATCCGTACAAGTGTATAAATTAGTCCAATCGGTATTAAGAAAGGCATTGTTTAGTGCGACAAAGTCAGTCTTCCGAAAACATCGGGTGCGTACCGTAGGATCACACTCGGAGATGGGCTCGCGGCTGGGAAACTCAATAGATAACTCTAAAGTAGGATGATAACTATCCTCTGGTAACACCATTGGACTAGTTCTAGATACTTCACAGAAGCTAGGATCAGAAGTAAAAATCAGATCCAGAAATCTGCCAGACGTATTAGAAATCGAATTCAGCTGGGCCAACGAAAGCTCAAGCAGACCATCAATAAAATCATGACACCCAGAGGGCAGTAACGTTTTGCTACCATTAACTGTTGACCAAGTCATAGTGGGCAGGTTAAAGTCCCCAAGGACAATTAATAAGTCTCTGTCAGAAAGTAGTTCAAGTATAAATTTAATAGAATCTAAGTGTAGTAAATAGGTTGGCCATTCCGATTGGGGCGGAATGTAAGAACAAGTAACAAAAATGGAAAAACGAGTGAAAGATACCTTAACGCATATAAATTCAATAGTACTTGAGATAGGTATTGTTATCAGAACCAAGTCTCAGTAAAGACAATTAGGTCAAAATCAAAAGACAGACTATCTACAAAGAGTTTAGTAAGTTTGGTATTAAGGCCTCTGACATTCTGATAGCCGACAGAGAAGTTGTTAGTTTTTTGATAGAGTAGAAGAAGGAATAGATAAGGAAGGAGTGGGAATAGATGAGGAAGAAAGAGGAATAGATGATGAAGGAATCCTTGTTTGGCCCCATGTCCTCCTTTTTCTGGATGTAAACTCCTTTACAATTAAACTTTTCGGCCAGAAGCTAGAACTGCAGATACAGTCAAAGAACTCAATTGGAACACTGATTTTGAAAGATGAAATTTCTCTAGAATATGAAAATTCGAACTTTTCTATTGATATATTGGAGACATTCAGTTTAGCCCGAATGTGGGCCATGACATCATTCGATGTACCATCAGGGAGAAGTCTCGAAACAAAAATGTGTTTTTTAGGTGGTACTCCCACCAATGGTTTCGTCATTGCAGGTATTGCATCAGCTACCGCATTAATTGTAGCATCAGTTGCAACAAGTGGCACTCCGGCACTACTATCACTAGAATCCCTATCGGCAAAATCCATGGGTGTAGATTCTTGCACAGACAAAACGGACACTACAGACATCGTCTGCGGAATTGGAGTTTGCAATGGTTGAGAAGGGGTCGGAACCGATATAGATGTGGAGACCGCCAAACACAAGGACAAATCAGAAGTCTGTTCTCCTGCCTTCTTACGCTTTCGAGACTCAGTCAGTAGCGTTAAACTACGAAACTGAGACTCGACAGCTTTAAACTCTTGCGAGAGTTTAAGAAAACTGGCGGACAGACTCATCAGGTTATCCTTTGTTTGCCGCATGAAAAGTTCCATTTCATCTTCCACGATACGGCATGACTCACATCCCCATTTGAGACCCTTTTTTTGATCTAAAAGATCCTTTACCCTGCATGTAAAGCCGGCGCACTTAACATGTACTGTAGTTTTACACAACCAACAGTAAATAAAACTATTCAGGGGTGGGGCGGGCTGCAAACAATTTTTAACCGAACAGACAGGCATTATGAGTTAATTAGATGAATTGGTAACCAAACAAATAAAAATGAGATATGTATTGGTATTAAAATATATAACTCACTCTGAGGTCCAGAAATAATAAGCAAGCGAGAATTGAGGGTGCACAAGGGTTAAAAGATAAAGAGAGCACTCTAATGTCAGAGGCCTTAATACCAAACTTACTAAACTCTTTGTAGATAGTCTGTCTTTTGATTTTGACCTAAATTACAGACACACAACAGACTGCAGTATGAGCGCAAATAACGGCGACGAGTGAAACGAAAACGAGAGAAAAAAAAAAGTTAAAGAGCGCGTGCGCTGGAGCTAGAAATCACAAAAACAAAAACACTGCAACAAGAAGTCACAGAAATTGCAAGACAACAACAAATGAGCGTTGCTTGTGATTTACAAGAAAGAAAAAAAAGGTGGGAAAGAGAGAAAGAAAAGAAAAAAAACCAACAAAGGTTTTAACAGAATTAAGGTTGTTAAAAATTATTAACACAAACACACAAAAACGCAAACGAGTGATATGGTGCAAATTAGATTTAATATTATAATTATAATTTTCGATCGCGATGCCGATAAAACAAAATAATAAAAAAAATTATTAAATCAGTTTAAACGCGGGAGCTTAAAAAAACACGTCCGTCTTCCTCGAGAGCGTTGATGATGTGATATTACTATTAATCAATCATTTATTATTATTATTATTAGTAATTAATAAATAACTCCATAATATTACGTTATTTTCTAAAAAAAAGGGAGGTGTAGTATATCCATACCAAAAATCATTCAACACAAAGAGCTCAACTTGTAACACTTTGTTGCAAGTATAAACAATCAAATATGTACGCAATAAAACATAAGTGTGCACCTGAATATGTTTATGTGTATACATTAGTATATTCACATAAACATACTCACATAAATATACAGCTAAACATGTTCATATATGTATGTACATTTATATATGCACATACATATATTCACATAAGCAACAATGCACAGGCGTAACAGACAGACGCAAGTGCCCTAAATAATATGTATGTATGTACTGACACTCTCTCTCTCTTTTGTAGCTGTTGCCTAAGTCGCAGCATAAGAATATCTATGTAACAATAGGTTAAGTCAAAGAAGAATAAAAATCAATCTGAATATTACCACCAAACAAGCTTGACGTGTTCTTTCTTCAATTCAAATCCAAGTGGAACCCGGTCATTACAATATCCGTCTCATAGCAATCTGTACGAGCAAAATGCCCAAATCCACCCTTCTGTTGTGGGAACAGTCCGTTCCAAATAAGACCGCCGTCTCATCCTGGGACGACCTGAATGGGTTCCTAACTGATCGCCACCGTGTATAAGAGGCCACAGATGTCCTTCAACCAAGCTCTAGCGGTCAGACCTTTCCATCCGTAAGCCGAAATCCTACGGCACGAGCTCAGGCCTTTTCCGCTCAAGTGCAAGATAGCTCAGCACCTGATGCTTGTATAATTCGGAATCCTGCGTCCCCCGATTCTTCCAGCAGCCCACATGTAAACGTGGGAAGTTACTTCGCATCCACTCGCAACACTGGCCTCCTGGGTACTGCGAGGGTAACTATTCATCATCGTGGCAAGCAGTTTCAAATCCGCGCTTTAATTGATATGGGATCCGAAGCGTCCTTTATTTCCCAAAGAATGTTTGAATTGATTAATCCTCCAAGCTGCAAAGTATCAACTAGCATTCGCGGCATTGGGCAATGCGATGCTGGTAGCGGCGACAAAGTGTGCCGCTTACAGATTTCTCCTCCTGACGAACCGCTGCGACAGTTCCAAGCAGTCGCCGTGGTGCTGCCTAGTGTAGCTGAAGCACTTCCGTCCCGCGCCGTCCCGAATAAGGTGAAGCAGGATTCGCTTGACCTTCCGCTCGCTGATCCCCAATTTCACCAAAGAGCTCCTGTGGATTTGGTGCTTGGAGCCGAGCTCCTTCCCACTATCCTTGGGGAACGAATCATCAAGAATGTTGGTGATTCTTTCGTGGGGATCGAGACGATGTTCGGATGGGTTCTCTGTGGATCCGTTACTGGAAAATCCAGAAGGTCTCGGTCCACCTCCTCCAGCAGTCCGAAGATGTCTATAAGGACAGCAGCACCATCCGATTTAGAACGCAGTTCCAATTGCTTCAGGTGCCGCGTTTGTCAAGGGGCACACGCGCTCCGTCTGTGCCGACAGTTTCGAGGACTACGAGCTGACGACAGGCTGCGGGTAGTCTTGAGCAACGGATACTGCCCGAACTGTTTGGCTCATGAGCATTCCAATGGTTCCTGCAGGAGCACAGCAGGATGCCATCGATGTGGCAAGCAACACCACACGCTCTTGCACATCGACAGCTCAGTCGCGTACATCCAACCCATAGAGCAAAGACCCGAAAGGCACCCGCCTTTCATTCGGACTTCTATCCAGAGGTCATCAGCCATCGTGCCGCCTACTTCATCTGCATCCAAAGTTCCCCCTCCATCTCCACCCGTGTCTTGGCGATCCAGAACGCTGCCATCCCCCATCCTTAGACATGTCCACCGAGGCAATTGCAACTTGTTGCAAGGGGGGCGGTATGTTCACGCCACCGGGTGAACAGCAGAGAGTCAGGGGTAGGGTTTTTTCCCCAAACCGAATTCGGTCATACTGAGGAGGGGGTTCTGCTGTGAATCGCCATATTGAATCCAGTACGAGTTTTAATCCGAACACCCGTTCTTTTTCCTTGCGCTCTTATCTTGCGATATTGTAACTTTTTCAACCCGAACCATTTCGTATGTGTCGGGATATCTTGTGAAATAAATAAATAAATTAGAATTAATTTTAACCGAAGTTCTCGCGCATTTTAATTTCATCGCGCACTCACCAGACCCTAAAGAAATTGGCACCCGAAAAGTTGTACACCACAAATCGTTCCGCCTCTCCACGAACAGTACCAATTAAGCGGAGATTTCTTTGGTCGGATTCGGATATAAGTCTACATTGGATACAGCCATACTCATCGACACTGGCTACGTTCGTTTCGAACAGGGTGGTTGAAATTCAAAAGTAGTCAGATAACGTAGTTTAGCGTCATGTGCCAACAAAACAAAACCCAGCTGACATAGTATCACGAGTAGAGTTGGGCATGGGCTGGGTTTTATCGTGTCACGTCGTGACACGAACGGGCGACCGCGTGCGCGTGTTGAAAAGTTGAATTTTGTCCATGGGCGTGCGTGTTTGTTCGGAGCAACATGAACACGAAAAAACACGAACATTTTTTTTTAAATTTAAATTGACAAAAAATACCAAAAATCCCAATGCTGACTCAATATTTTAAGCTTGTAATCGGTCGGTCACACTTTAATGTAATTTACGCGACGCAGCACCACGCTTTGAAAAAATGGAACAGCTAAGTCCCTAACAAGGGACGTTTTAGAGCAGCAATATATAGAAATAAAATACTAAGCTGTTGGAGTCCCTGGAAAATGAAGAACTTTCATACACAACTGATATGTGGACGGATTCACTCACGCAGAAAAGTTATATTTCGGTCAGCGCACACTATATTATTTTTGTACAAAAACTTGAAAATTATAATATTTGATTGTTATACATATTGAAAATTGAACGCAAAAACTTGGAAATTTAATAAAATGTACAAAAAAAAGTATAAACAAAAATCAAGTAAAAAATTTCGTGTTGGGCCGTGTTGGGTCGTGTTTCCAAAATTTTGGAGCGTGCGTGTGTGTGCGTGTTTGGGATTTTCAATTTTGGACCGTGTTGGGCTGGACCGAAAAATTGCAGTCCATGCTAGTGTTGGGTAAACATTGCTCACTTTGGTGAACATGTTCACTTGTTCTTTTTTTCGAAGTGAGTCGACTCGATCACTTTGCTCAGTTGCTCATGCATATTGCTCAGTCGCTCATGCACATTGCTCAGTTGCTCACTTGTTCAGTTGCTCAGTTGCTCACTCACATTGTTCAGTTGCTCACTGTTCATGAACAGCTCAAAGCTACTGAATTCTTATCACAACAGACAATGAAATACGTTACGTTCCATTATAAATCTTTTTTTATGATTTTTATAAGTCTTGTACTCAAAACTAATTTAACAAAACAAACCAAACAACTTAATAGTTAGCAAAAAACCAAAAAAGAACAAGTGAGCAATAAAGAACAAATGAGCAATAAAGAACAAGTGAGCAAAAAAGAGCAAGTGAGCAATAAAGAACAATTCGAAAGGAACATGTTCAGTTGCTCAGTTTAGTGAACAACTCTTTATTGTTCACTCACTCATGAGCAACCCAACACTAGTCCATGCCCATCTCTAATCACGAGGTTATGATGTTGATGAATTAGTTGAATCGATTTGGTTAAAAGGTCCAGAATTTCTTAGTAAATCTTAATGTGAGTGGCCTATCAACCACCATGTACCATGTGGCTTGGAGGCGAAAAATTCAGCCGTCATGCTGACTCTTTGGGTTGACGAGAACCCTTTAGTTGAGATCATCGAGTCTTATTTGTCACATGCCAAATTAAAAAGGATGTTTTGTTATGTGTTCTGTTTCATTCTTAGATGTGAAAACAATCGACCGAGTTTAATGATGTGATTCCATCACCATTAAAGCGTAAAGAGGCATTTTAAAAAATTATTGAAATATTGCAAAATAAAGAAATTCGAGAAGATATTGTAAGGGTTCGTAACTGCGCCAAAGTGGGTCACAAATTTTAAGGTTTGACTCCCTTTGTACACGACTACATTAAACGCTCCTATTGCATATGATGCGAAATTTCCGCTCATTTTATCAAAACGCTCGCAATTTGTTCGTAGCTATGTCCGTTATCTCCATTTATCGAATTGTCATATTGGCCCAAGCGCTTTAGTGAGCACCCTGCGTGAACAGCTGTGGATTGTTAACGCTTTAGAACTCTGCCGTCATACAGTATGGTCTTGTGTCGAATGTTGCTGGATCTTCGTCGCAAGATCGAAGGCGAGGTAGACGCATGGGTCTATGGGAGGCAGGTGTCAAATCTGCAAAGCACCTACTCCTACAGACGGTAGCCAACGCCAATCTCACAGCAGGCACGTTAAACTCCAGGCCACTCGGGGCAATAAGCCAGAGCCCGAACGACGCAAAGCCATAACACCCGGGCACGTGTTGGTCGGAGGACCGCTGAGGGCACTGTCGCCCCACGCGTCTCTAGACCAAGAGCTATTGCTTAAGGCAATAGCGAGCTGTCTTGTCGCTGTTTCATGTTAGAGTTGAGTGCGAGCCGAGAGCGTGGGAGTCGCATGGAGCGAATTCGCCCGATCCGCCCCGTTGGTGAAAAATAGAGATATAGTCGAAAATTACCATTAAAGGTGACAGCATTTATTTTTTTTTTGGCAGTTAACGGACCACTTATATTCAGAAACGAAAATAATTAATCATAAAAACTCTTATGATTTTTCAGACCATAAATTCTCGGTTTCATAAAAAGATGGTCAAAAGAATTTGACGATTCATATTCAAATAAAGTTCTTTTTACTTTGCTTGTCCGTCATACTTTAGAGCAGGGGTAGGCACGCATACAATCAAAAATGAGACTTTGCATTTGTGTGTGTGACAACAAACACGAAGTACGAAACGTTTTCTTGCTTTACACTGAAAAAACAGTATAGCAAATAGAAATGTTTTTTATTTTTGTCAAAAAATTAAAAAAAAAATTATCCTTACATAATATAGATAAGAAAATATTATTAAATAATGCATAATAATGATAGGAAAAATTTGATGACACATAACGCATTGCCCATCGCCCTCCATATTTTCAATAATAAAAAATAAATTTTCCCAATGGGTACTAAACATTTTTTTTTCGGTGTATTCCAGTTATTGTTTTGGCAATCATTGTTTTTCCTCACAAGCATCAATCAAAATTTTTGCCGAAGTGACATTGCCGAACAAACACGAGCGTTTACAGTATACGTGAAGCGGCAGCGCTGCGGCAGAGCTAGGCCCTAGTCCGGGGAATGGGCCGTGCCGACCACTGCTTTAGAGTATGGATCATCCATTTGGTTACCTCAATATGTGTCGTACCAGACTAGACTTGAATCCGTTCAAAAGCAGTTCTTGCTATTTGCTCTTCGTAGCTTTAGCTGGGATCGCAACGTCAATTTGCCTTCGCATTGTAGTAAACTTCTTTGGATTAACCTTCCTTCCTTTATTAACCGTTATGCTTGGTGTTATTTTTATGCACAAGCTCCTAAATGGTGATATTGACTCGCCTGAGTTATTGGCTCAGGTTAATCTGTCGGTACCGTAGACGGAGTAGAGAACCCTAGTCGTTGTCCTTATAAATATGCCTATTCCCTGTAATCTGCTTAGAGACTTCTATTACTATACTTAAAACATCTATCCTCTCCTATTTAGATCATAGATAACTATAGTATTATGATTTGTATAACATTCACTAAATATATTGTGACACTTTGTTATAATAAATACATAAATACCCAAAATACGGCAAAAGACCACATAGAAAAATATAAACATTTCAGCGTTCTAGTGGTCAGCTCATACATAATATATGCAAGCTTCTGCATACATATGTATTAATACAATACATATGTAGATAAAACAAAACCATGTATTTAGGCCAAGTTGAACAATAAATGGATGGATTCATTCCGAATTATGACTTTAAAGAATTGTGACTAAGTCTATTCAATTAATATACGATAGAGAGATATAGAAATATATTTACTCATAAGAAACTATAAACATATTTTATGGCGACCGTGACACGGTCCTAAAGGACCTGCAACAACACAATAAAATTCTACAGATACACATTGATGCCCGTTCCCGTTTGGCCAAAAGCAATGAAATAAATTAGTGGCCAATAAGTGAAGTGGAAGTTGCGGACTGGTCTGGATGTAAACACAAACGTACTGATTGAGTAGAGGTTATAAGCAATCCAATAAGGAAGACGTAGCGGAGTAAATAAACGACTGTAAGAAAGAAGGGCCGAGCTTTGAAAGTTACTATTTTCCCCTAAAAGGCTTAAATTAGTTGGGAAAAAGGAAATAAACTACAAGCTAAACTCGACATTAAGTCGATTCAGCAAAAATGAAAAAAATAGAGCTTAACTTATACCAAAATTAACCTTAATAAAATACAAATCCTTCGATTTTCAAATACCAGAACCCAGGATAATCATAAAAATCAAACCTAAGAAGACGTCCCCAGCGGAATGCCCTGGACCGCTAATTTCACCAGTAGTAAATATACTTGCATGAGGCAGCCCGGCGCCGCAACACCGCCACCGTCTTGCTCGACAAGCAAAACCAGCGGAACCAGCGGGGACCGGCAGCGCTACACAGATTGCACAACTAAAATTGGGAAGAATATTAAAAAAAAAAAAAAACAAAGTCATGTCATATCAATTATTATTACATATATAAATCCAATTTAAAAAAAAAAACATTTTTATAATACTGAGCGATCATTGCGTTGCTCGTTGTGGGGTATGGCCCTTGAAGCCATACTGTAAAGACCGGGTTCCACTTGGATAATAAGTTGATTAGTCGAACACGTCAGTGTCGCTTTGTGGTAATATTCCAATTGATTTTTATTCGGAAAATATTCTTTTGCTTAGCCTATGTTTACATATATATTCCTATGCTGCGACTTATACGACAGCTACAAAAGAGAGGGAGAGTGTCAGTACATACATACATACTGTTGGAGCGCATGCATCAAAGTGCTTGGTCAGCGGTCACACGCTGGCCTGGCTCTAGCTCATGTTACGCTTGTGCATACAGTGCTTATATGTTAATGCTTAATTGCATATTTATGTGAATAT
The DNA here is from genome assembly GCA_018903935.1 of Drosophila insularis. NCBI lineage: Eukaryota > Metazoa > Arthropoda > Insecta > Diptera > Drosophilidae > Drosophila > Drosophila insularis. The sequence continues at coordinate 181,711 of JAEIFP010000859.1, forward strand.
GTTTATGTGCATACATCAATGTATTCAAGTGCACAATGTTTAATTGTTTATACTTGCAACAAAGTGTTACAAGTTGAGCTCATTGTATTGAATGATTATTTGTATGAATTATTCTCCCCTTTTTAGAGAATAACGTAATATTATGGAGTTATTAATAATTATTTGATAATTGTGTAAAGATAAAATAAAGGTAAGGTAAAGGAGTATATTAGAAAAATTGTGTTTTTTTTTTGTTTAGTTCGTGTCTGGAGAGACAAATTTTCTTTATTGTTTTCTTTTTGATATACTGTTGAATTGTATGTATATATTTTAAATGATTTAATTATAGTAGTTGAATCTATAAAACCTTTTGAAATTCTGAAAATTATAAAAAATGTATTTTTTTTTTTTTATATTCGTTATTATTTTTACGGTTGATCATTCCGATTTTTATTTTATAAATGGTGTTAATCTGTTTTTATGAACCTTCTGGTTCTTATTCCTATCATCTGCTATTAATATATTATCATTTTCTTCTATACTCACTACCTTATTTTATTTATTTTTTATTTATTTATTTATTTACGTCAACTAACACAGCAGTCGACGAAAAAGCTTAAGCTAAAGACAGATAGTAATTAATTGAAAAAGATAGCTTAGCTATATACACAACTAAACATCCCCGACCCGGTGGAGGTGTTTTATTTGCATAAGGTGCCAGCTATTCCCCGATTCACAGCCAATGTGGTCAGGGATGAGTTGCAGCCAATCCAAGTCCAGAATATTTTCATTGGTTTCGCTGTAGATGATTAAAAAGTATAGCGCGAAGAGAAGTGACAGAAAGATGAGGAGAAATTAGGTGAGAAAGGTTGTTAAAAGATTGGCAAAGAACACGAAAAGGTTCGTGAAGAGAGTAGTTAGTCAGACATCTACTAAGGTAAATAGGAAAAAATATAGCGTACTTAGTAAATTAGTAGAAATGACTTCGCCGTTGACTAGTTTATGGAGAAAGAGAATGCCAAAAACGAGCCTACGGTTGAAAAGTGAAGGAAGATTAATAAGAAGAGGTTTGTCAGAATAAGAAGGTAGGCGAAGACTCGGGTCCCAATTAAGACCGCGTAACGCAAACTTAAGGAATTGCTTCTGTACCGATTCAATACTACGCTGGTGAACATCATATTGCGGGTTCCACACTGGCGAGCAATATTCGAGAATAGGGCGAACTAACGAAGTGTATAAAACCTTTGTCTTTGGCCCAACGTTTAATAAAGCCAAGAAGGCTGCATGCTGCATGACAATTGAAGCAATATGAACATTAAATGAAAGTTTTGGGTCAAACATAACGCCTAAGTCTTTAAAGGATGGTACACAATCTAACAGAACAGACTTAATTGAGTAATGAGCTAGGAACGGAGACATACGACTGAAAGTCATAAAAGAACAACTAGAGGCATTAAGGTGTAATTTATTAACGTGGCACCAATCACAGAGCGCATCGAGATCAGATTGCAAGTACTGTTGGAAAGAAGGATCATTATAGGAATAACAAATCTTGACGTCATCCGCAAACATGAGCACGCGTGAGTGAACCAAGGCCAAGGGTAAATCATTTATAAACAGGGTAAATAACAGTGGGCCCAGATGACTGCCTTGGGGTACACCTGACGTAACTTTAATAGTTTTAGATAATGAGGAACGAAAAGACACCTTTTGGGTTCTGCCAATAAGATACGACTTTAACCAAGCCAACAGTTTCGGGGAAAAACCCATGATGTTATGTTTCGCGAGAATATATATTTAGCATCTAGTTTATGACCTATTTCTTTTCTTAATAAGACTTTATCTCCTATTTTTAAATCAAAATCGGGAGTATTTTCGTCGTAATATTTCTTATTCCTTAACCTATGGTTTTCTAACATTATCCTAGCTTTTTTATATGCTATTTCTATTCTAAATTTTATTTCCTTAGAGTAGTCGTCTAAATTGTATATTGGATCTATTCTATCTATTTTGTTAAAATCTATGAACTGATTTGGTGGTCTTCCAAATACTAGTTCGTATGGACAATATTCATGCACTGCCGAGGGTGTTGTGTTGTAACAATAAGTGAAATATTGTATCCAAGCATCCCAATCGGACTTATCTGCTGATATGTATGAACGAATATATTCATTGAATGTTCTATGACTTCGTTCTAAGTATTGTCCCTAAAGTCTGGTGGTGGTATGTTGTAGATGTTAGATTTTTAATCTTCATGTACTTGCATATATCTGTTATAATCTGATTTTTATACTCAGTTCCCATGTCCGTAATGAGTCTTTTCATTTTCGAATAGCTTTAGCAACATTACTTGCACGGACCTACTGTGTCCACTATAACTTTATCAAAAGCCTTCGCTGGTGTTTCTGTTATTATCATGGGGGTCTTCGTATGCGTCATCGTTTTTGACACCTGGCATTTATGACATCTCCTTATGTACTCTTTGATATGGCGTCCCATATTTTTCGAATAGTAGTGTCTTTTGAATTTTGCCAGCGTTCTGGTAATACCAGTATGACCTCCTTGAATTGGATCATCATGGTATGTAGACAGTATTGCTTCTTTTTCTTTTTCATTTTCTATTAGGGTCACCGCGTGGAGTAGCGCTACTCTTAATGTTTTCAATATAGTATTGCCCATATTTTTAAAAGAATCTATTGAAATAATTTCAAAGATTTTTTCACTCGGTGCCATTTTTAGTTGGTTGGTTTCAAGTATACCGGCTTGCATTTCAAGCCTTTGGAAGAACTGACCTAAGTCGAGAATTCCATTGGTGTACAAATCGCTAACATCAATTCTTGCCATAACTTTCTTTCCAAGTTTCAGTGAACATTTAGATTCTGTTATTCGCAAGGTCACTACTTTCCGTATCTCGTCATTATTGATGACTTCGTATACGTTGGGCCTAGAAGCATCTTGAAGTTTTTGCCTTGGCAAAAGTTCTTCTTTATTAACTGCGCAGTTTTTCTGTCTACTTTGTTGCCTGGTAGTGATTTTCAGGACTTTTGTATTCATATCTTTTAATTCGGATATAGTTATCCGCGATAAGGCGTCTGCCACAAAATTATCTTTACCTCTCAAATACTCTACTGTAAAGTCGTACTCTTCCATGTACGTACTAGCCGCATGCGTGCTAGTTTTGAACTCGGGTTGACCATGGAGAATAAATATGTTAATGGTCTATGGTCTGTTCGCACTGTGAAATGTTTTCCATATATATATGGTCGAAAATATGCTATTGCCCAATATTTTGCTACTAGCTCTTGATCTGTAGTACTCTTGTTGCTTTCACCTTTAGTGAATGCTCTTGATGCATATGAAACTGGAAACTGGAGTCCATTATAGTTTTGTGTTAAAACTGCTTGTTTGCTTGCATCTGTCATTATGCAAAATTCTTTGCTAAAATCTGGGTACTGCAATAGATTAGGTTGAACGAGCTTTTCTTTTAAGTACTGGAATGCATTTGCGCATTCTGCTGTCCATTCGAATGGAACATTCTTGTTACATAATCTTGTTATGTGCCGGAATATTCGGCGAAATTTTTCATGAAACGTCTATAGTAATTGCAAAATGCAACGAAACGTCTAGCACTATCTGCATCATGTGGGACTGGATAATTCTTGATGACGTCAAATTTTGTGTCGTCTGACAAGATTCCTTTGTCTGTGCATTCGTGACCTAGGAATGTCACCTAATGCATAAAAAATTAGTATTTTTCTGGATGCAGTTTTAGATTGTTTTTTCTGCAAAGTTCAAAAACATCTATTAAATTTTTAATCATATGTTGTTCAGAACAAGCAATAACGATTAAATCATCCATATAGAGGAAAGCTTGGCTAGGCTCAAGCCCTGAGAATGCTATTGTCATCATTCTCTGAAATGAGTTAGATGCTATTTTTAGACCGAAAGGTAATCGCGTGAAACGATATGAGCCATTGCTCGTTGAAAAAGACGTTATATCTCTTGATTTTTCTTCTAGTTCAATTTGATGAAAACCTGACATTAAGTCAAGGCAAGAAAAATATTTAGCCCTTCCCAATTGATCAAGTATGTCATCAATTCTGGGGAGCGGAAACTTGTCTGACAGCAATTTTTTGTTTATTTGACGATAGTCAACTACTAATCGCAAGTTTTTTTCTTTAGATCCCGAAAGTGTTTTCTTTGGGACTAGTAAGAGTGGGCTATTATAAGGCGAAACAGACGGTTCCACAATACCCTGTTCAATTAACTTTCCAACTTGTGGCTGGATCTCGTCTATTTGGCTATGTGGACTCCGGTAATTTTTCACATATACCGGTTCATCATCCTTAAGTCTTAATTTTTATTTAAAAAAATTATTTGTTGTGATCGGTTCGGTGTCAAGTCCGAACACATCACTATACTCAGTGCATAACTTTTAGAGTTTGTCTTTGAATAGTGTTGTGAAATTTTTCTTCAATTTATGAATTACAGATTCTTTTCCTTTATCTTTGGTATTTTGAACTAAATCGTAGTTCGAAAGTGATTAAAATTTTATATTGTTAAAGAATACTATTTGCCATTTATTTGTGGTATTTAAAAATCGGACAAAAATATTTTGGACTGTTGCAATAGTGTTTGCAACTTAAACACCCGTTTTAATTTCCTGATTTGGAATTAAAATGTTATCTTCTGCTGAAGATAGTTCTATTTTGCGTACCACTTGGGATCTTGCTGGTAGAAGTGTTGTTACCAGAACTGAATGTTATTGGGACATAAATTGGGTACGTTAGGTTTCGTGGTCTAAGTATTAACCAATCTTCTGAATTACAGTAATCTAATACTATTATTCCATAGCATGGGATTGCGAAATCTGAATGAAGCAGATGAAATTCGTATGGAATTAATATATTTATCTGTCTGCAATTCTATTGAGACTATGCCTTTGGTGTTTATTACTTCTTCTCCTATGCCTCGAATGTCTACAGTTTTGTGTAATTGGATGTCGTGAAATACATCAGAATTTTCTTTTATTATTGAAATGTCTGCACCGGTATCAATTAAGAATGTTATTTTCTTACTTGTTTTAACATTCTTAAACGATACAAAATTATTAAGACTTAGGTTAATAGAATAGACTTTGGGTAATTCGGACATTTGCGTTGTTGTAACCATTCTGTTCGTTATTTGTGTTTTGTCTATTATTATTGTGTCCACCTCCACGGCCGCCTCTTCGGTAGGGTGAATAATTTCGGCCTCGTTGGGCTCTGTGGGCATCGTTATTGCTCCAATTCGAGTTGTTAATGTTCCAATTCGAGTTGTTTCTCCAGTTACCATTATTGTTATAGCGGCGTCCACCACGGTCATTATTCTGGGCATAAAAAATGGTATTATTTTGGAAACTTTCTGTGGAGCCCGACACTACTGAAAGAGTGGTAAATCTAGTGATGGCTTCTTTAGCTGAATCAAAGTTTCCTGATTCCATTAATATCTGGACTCTTTGACTTTTGGTATGACTTACCATAGCATTTACTGCCACTTTGGTATTGTATTTTATTGCTTGTTCAGTTGGAAGACCATCCGAAATATATGCGCCTTTAAGGGCGTATGTCACCTCAGTAATCTCCTTTGTGTATGAACACAGATTTTTAATTTTTGCTGTTAAAAGATCCTCTGATTCACCCTTGAAGATTTTTGATAGTTTTCGTATTACTTCATCAATCGTTGTTTCAGAGCTTAGGGTATTACCCGCTTGACCTTTTAATTTTGATTTTATGATTTCGATGGCTACTGCTTCGTGCGTTTCTTTTATGGTGTTCAGTACACGAAGCGCTCCAAGGGAACCTGGTAGATTTTTAATATCACCATCGAAGTATGGTAGCAGCCTGGTGGCTGTGTTTATGAATTCTACCACTGTTTGTGTCATTTTGTTGTTTTCTTTTGGAATTGCTGGTTTGTTAAGACTTATGATTGATTGATCAGAGCTCACTGATGGTTCTTCTTGACCTATTTCTTCATCAGCCATTAGTTGCGTTTTTTCTTCCAGTACTATTAAAGTTTCCGGATCAGATGTTTGTTTAAATTCAATATTGTGTCTGTTTAGCACAGTTATTGCTTTTTGTTTGTAATCACTGTAGAACGCATTTGGGGCTGTTTTTTGCCATGTCTTTAGTTTGCTATAGTGTTCAGTTAATACTGCTCTAATAGCTTCGAGATTCACAGTTATTATTTTCGTGTGTTTGGTTACTGTGTCTTGGGATGTTTCTCTATTCTGCGAGAGGCACTTACAAGATTTAGTTTGTTCTTGTGCGTGTATTCTAGCTTTTCCTATTATATCATACCAAGTAACCATAGTTTGTTAAAAAAAAATCCACTTTTTGTTTTAATTCCCAGAGAAGTTGTCTCTATGGGTTGGTCGAATAGTTCGTGTACCCAGGCGGGTAGAATTCTATTTTGCAAAGCCAGATTTATGGCTACTAAGATTAATTTCTATTTCTATTTTGAATTCTTGAGAACCCATTCTACTTAAAAAAAAAATTGGTCGTTTAGATTTGTTTTTAATTTAACAAAAATTTTGAAAATGTTTATGGTTTTACTCTTCTATATCTATTATTTCTACATCTGAGTCTGTTAAATCTATTTGTTCTGTACTCGATTCTGATATGTTTATCAGCGCGACTGAGTCCTTGAAAAGTTGGTGGACCCATCCGGGCACGTCTTTTCTTAAAGGAGTCTTAGCTAACAATCTACTATAAGCTACTTTTATGGATTTTTCCATAAGATCTACAATATTTTTTAAAATTTCTAGTTGTGGACTATCCAATACCTTATTTCCTTGTATTTGTGATTTGTTTCACCTGATTGTATCGGGAAATCAAGGAAAGGTAAATATTTTTGTAGCTTTTTTGTTTCTATTTTATCTATATTCTACACTAACTTGTTAGGCCTATTAATACGGATGTATTTATAAAAATTGGTATTTATAAAAAAAAAAATTATTATAAAAAAAAGGTCATTTAGGCTTACTGCCTTGGTTCCTCCATTAGGTAGAAACGATATGTGCCTGCTGCATTGGAAAAACAGCATACATATGGTACTGTGAGGATGAAACTCATCTGAACCCTATGAACGTGTATTTGGTAAACAAAATAATTTACCAATCCATTTTAATAGCATAAATAGAATAGAACCATTATATAACGTAGATGATTATGCTAAATAAGTTAAGTTTAGATTAGAACTAGCATACAGTAGAGCAAGAATAATGTTAGATAAACGTAAGGAATACCAGAAAAATTTTTATGACAATAAGTCAGCAGATCTTAAAATAGAAATAGGAGATAAAGTTTTTTTTTAAAAACGAAGCTGGTCATAAGCTTGACTCAGCCAAAAAAAAGCTTCTGCTCTCTTACGTGAGGGTCGTGTTTTTTCATAGCTCCTGAGTTTTTATCAATATTTATTGTTTTCTCTCAATTTTTAATTGTGCTTAGTCTGTTTACATTTTCGTTGGTGTGGTTTGCTTGAGACCCGTGTGTTTTATTTTATTAAATTAACTAGTTTTTTTTCGTGATTAGTGTTTGGTGCATTTTATATATATATATTTTTGTTTCCCCTTTTCTCTCTCGTCATTGCTTCTGTAGTTGCTCCCCTCACCGCTCCGATCATACCATCAGTGCTAGTGTTTTTTTTTTATTATTTTATTTTTGTTGTTCTCTCTTCTTTGTGCTTGTGCTCAGCTTCTCTGCCGCGTAATTACTTTTGTAACGCCGCCTCTCAAAGCTTGGCTTATAACTGTTCTTGTACCTTTTCTTGTGCTGTGCACTCTAGCTGTCTCTTTGTTTTATTTGTATTTATTGATTTTATATCGATAATTATCTTAGTGCTTTGTATTTAAATTTTAAATCTTTTATATATTTTTGCCTTGTGTTCCTTTTGGCGTTTCAATGGCTTGTTGTCTACCTACTTGCAAGCATTCTGATCGTTTTGATAATCAGTATAGAGCAATATCGTGTTGGCTCTGCGATAATCTTATTCACTTAAAATGTGCTGGCCTCAATGGCCGCGACTACGACAAATTTTCTGGTTTGTCTGTGTCTAAGCCTGAGCTTGGCTTAATGCGCTGGACTTGCCCATCTTGTGCCAGCCAGCAGCTTGATTTTAGCCGTATGTATAGGGATCTTCGTTTAAAGTTTCTTTCTTTAAACAAACTGGCCAAACAGCTGTCTAACGAGTGTGAATCTAGCGTACATTTATTGTCGCAATTTAAGTTTAATCCACCTTCTGAGAAGTTACTCAAGAAATGTACCCTTGAGTTGCCTCGTAAGCAGTCGCCAGCACTCTCTATTACATCGTCTCCCATTTTACTTTCGCCTACACCATCTTCTTGTCCCTCTTTATGTTCTTCTTTTTAGATTGAAGTACCCATTACAAGCCCTGGTGTACCTCAATCTATCCCTCACGGGAACTCTGATCAATCACAGGATCATGCTGGCTCTCAATCACTTGCGGATCCCAATGCTCCTCCGCCTCCACTAACTGTAGTGCCTCATCGCAAACAATTATTTATCTCTAGGCTTGCTCCAGATACTTCTGAGTCGTCTGTGGCAGCTTACATTGGTAATATATGCCCTGCTAAGGTTTTAATTCAAAAGTTTAAGTTTTCAAGGCCTCGCGAAATCTCCTCTTTTAAATTTACAGTACCAAATGAGTATTTCTCAGCTATGGTTGACACTAATTTCTGGCCAGAGGGCCTAGTTGAACACGAGTTTGCGCCCAATAAGCGCTCCCGTCCGTTGCCTGTCCACCTTCCTAATTTATCTTCTGCTTCAAAAAACTAATAACGTCTAGTCTTTGCATTCATTATCAAAATGTAAGAGGACTTCTTACCAAGCTCTCGAACCTGTTCTGTGATAGCCAAACCTTTTCGGCTGACATATTAGCTTCCTCTGAAACTTGGCTTAACTCCTCTGTTTTGTATAATGAAATTCTTTCTAATAACTTTATATCTTATAGGCTTGATCGAGTTGGTCGTCGTGGCGGTGGAGTACTCATTGCTCGAATCTGTGTTCAAGTGTCGTGCCGATTGATCTGCCCTTAGGTGTTGAGTTTATTTGCGTCGAAGTTACATGTTCCAACTTTAGCTTATATATTTCTTGTTCATATATTCCTCCAGCTTCTGATATCATGACCTATATGCACCATGCTGATGCTTTGCAAACTATTTTTAATAGTCTTAAAGATCGTGATTTCCTTATAGTTTTAGGTGATTTCTAATAACTTGCCTAATATTTCTTGGCTTGTTGATGATAATCTATCTTTCTTAATTCCTTCATCTCAACATGTGTTTCTTGATTCCCTACTTGAATGTCCGCTATATCAGTTGAATTCTTTCCTTAACTCTTCTCAAAGAATCCTTGATCTTGTTTTTGTCTCTGATCCCACTGTTAGTGCTGTATCCCGAACACAGCCCCTAGTGAAACCTGAAGATCCTTATCACCCTACCATTGAAGTTACTATTTCTTACAATTCCGTTACTAAATCACTTAATAACATCGCAAATTCTCGTCGTAGATGTTTTCGTAAAACAAATTTCAATCTTCTTAATAGCCTTATTTTCTCTTTTGATTGGTCATTTCTATTTGAGTGCTGCGATATAGATTGTGCAGTGAAGTTTTTCTACTCTGCTCTTAATTATCTAATTGATAAATGCGTTCCTTCACACGTAGGCTCTCTATTCTCCGCAATATTTTTTTTTTTTTTTAATATATATATATATTTGTTGAATCTACTCTTAAATTAGAGCCTAACAACAAGTTTGAGATATTTTTCTTAGACTAGTACTTAAGATAAATCCTGGGGATATTGCAGGCGGCCCTAATCACTTGTTATTGGGTTGGTCCGTCATTTCTTTTAAGACGAGTTCTATTATTAGTTTGCGTAAGGGAATTGGCAAGAACATTTGGGTGTGCATCCAGTTTCGCAGAATACTTTAGTTGTTGAGTACCTATTTCAGATTTTACGCTAGGTATATTTAGATCATTTTGAATGTTGTCGTTTCGTATATACCACGGGGCCCCCGTGATTGATCTTAAAATCTTCGACTGCGCTCTTTGTATAATATCGACATTGCTGGTACTTGCATTTCCCCATAGTACGGCTCCGTAAGTCCAGATGGGTTTCAGTACGGAGTTGTATAGGAGGACTTTATACTCCAGACGTAGAGGGGACCGAGCATTGATGATCCAATGTAGGCTACTCGCTTTCAGTTTAAGCTGTGACTTTTTTGTTTCGATGTGCTTGCGCCAAGTTAGTCTTCTGTCTAGGTGGATGCCAAGGTAAGTGAACTGGTACGTTGTTTAGCATTAGAGCTGGACAGTTTCTTCTGTTAAGCGTAAATGTAACATGTTTGCATTTCTGCTCGTTGACCCGGATACGCCAGGTTGCTAGCCATTCCTCTACCACCTTAAGGTGTTCCTCTAGTTTTGCAGAGGCTTGTATTGGGCATTTGGATCTGCTAAGGATTGCCGTGTCATCGGCAAAAGTGGACGTTGTAAGTCCTAAACTCGTTGGTAAGTCTGCAGTGTACAGCAGGTAGAGCAATGGGCCGAGTACACTGCCTTGCGGTACACCAGCTTTGATTTCAAAATCAGCGGAGACGGAGCCATTACATCTTACAGCGAATTTCCTATTGTAAAGGTAAGATTCCATGAGTTTGTGTGTGTACTGTGGCAGTTTTTGCCGGATTTTGAACATCAGACCCTCCAGCCAGACTCTATCGAAAGCCTGGGCAACGTCGAGAAAGACAGCCGCACAGTATTCTTTTAGTTCGAATGCTGTTCGTATTTCGGATGTTATGCGATTGACTTGTTCAATTGTACCATGTTTTTCGCGGTAGCCAAACTGGTGTGAAGGGATTGTGTTCTCCGATGCCAGAAATGAGTTTAGGCGGATCTGCAGGACCTTTTCAAAAAGCTTCGAAAGACATGGCAGCAAACTAATTGGCATATAGGATGATGGCTGGGTTTTGTCCTTTCCCACTTTAGGAATCATGATGATAGTGGACTTTTTCCATGTTCTTGGGAAGTAGCTAATTTGAACAGTTTGCAGATATATTGTATTGCAATGATAGGGAGTTCTAGGATCATTTTCGGTGTGATTAGGTCATGGCCAGGGGCTTTTTTCGGCTTTATGTGGTTTTTAATAACTGCAGTGATCTCGTCCGATTGGAGTTCCGAGTACTCACTATCCGTTAATGTGTTCGAAGGGGGAAGTACGGATGAGTTTGATGTTGGATTTGGCTGGAAAACCATTTTAAGATGTGTGGCAAATACGGATGCCCTCTCTTCGTCACTGCGGGCCCATCCACCGGTTGGACTCCTTATCGGTGAAATTGTCTCTGTAGGAGCGCTTAAAGTTGGGTGGGCTTTCCACAAAGGATTTTTAGTGCTGGTTGGACTGAGCTTTTCTATGTATTTCCTTTGAGCCCAGCTTTCCTCTTGTCTTAACGCCTTGGAGAGGTTGCGATTAGCTTGCCTTAGGCGAAGTTTTGCTGCTGGTGATCGAGTAATCTGCCATTCTCTTCTTAGACGTCGTTTTTCCGTTTCTAATTGTTCTATCCGCCGGTTCGTAGGCCTGTCAACAGGTTTGGTGTAAGAAGAGGCATGTGGAGTAGATACTCTTGCTGCAGCTCCCATCATCGACTCAAGTGCAGAGACGCACATATCAATGTCCTCTGCAGCATCCAGTTTCGGCGAAAAGTCAATGTGGGCACTCATGTACATTTTAAATTTAAGCCAATTTGTTTCGTTGTTTGTAAGCCTATATGGGCGATCAAGTACTTGAGGTCTTGTTAATAATGTGAATAGCACTGGAGAGTGATCGGAAGTTAAATCTAGTAGTGTTTCCGCAGTGATCCGATTACGTGGAATCCTCTTGGTTATTGCGAAATCAATCAAGTCAGGCACTTTCTGTGGATCTGTGGGCCAATAAGTAGGCCTACCCGGTGAGACGCAATCCATCTTATTGAGAGGGTTGACTATTGTGTTGTGCAACTGCTTTCCTTTAGGATTTACCAGGCGAGATCCCCAGTGCGTATGTTTGGCGTTATAGTCCCCTGCTGCAATGAAGCGATCTCCGAGTGTGTTAAAGAAATCGGTAAATTCCTTTTCAGAGATTGAGAAGCGTGGTGGGCAGTACAGGGCGACCAGTGTAGTGTTGCCGCAGCTGGTTTGGACGGTTATAGCAGTTGCTTGTAGGTGCTGTGTTTCAAATCTGTTGAGGAACGAGTGTTTTATACGGTTTTTGATTAGGATACCGGTCCCGCCATGAGCTTTTCCGTCTGGATGGTTTGTTGCGTAGAAGGTATATTTTGGTATTTGAAAATTATTTTTTGATGTTAAATGTGTTTCCGAAATCAGCAAAACGTCGATTTCACTTGAGTCTAGGAATAGTTGCAGTTCATTTTTGTGCTTGGAGATGCCGTTAGCATTCCAAAGACATAGACGTAGGGAAGCCATTATTTATTCTCGATAAGCTTCTGGATAAGCAGATTTTGATTCCGCATCAGTTCGTGCATACAGTTTTGCATGAACGTCATAAAAGTGGTCATGTTTTGATTGAGTGAGATCAATAGGGCCTCTAGACCACTTGGAGTTTGCTGGCCAAGCTCTGGTGCGCTAGGTTGCGGATTCTGTAGATGGCGGAGTGACGGGGTCTCTTTCGCGGGCTCCGTCTGTCCAGTTCGGAGCACACTAGCGAAGGATACACTAGGACTGGTTGTAGCAGTCATGTTGGATGATCTAACAGCCTTGGCGAAGAAAACCTCCGGTGTAGTTTTGGAGGAGTTGAAGATGATTTTTGGTCCAGCTGGGTGTTTGCGCCCGTTTATGTGTGATTTAAGATCCTTAAAGACAGGACATCCTCTGTAGTTGGCCGTGTGGTTCCCTCCACAGTTGCTGCATAGTCTTAGCGCGACGTTGTTTCTGTCCTTGGTGCAAATTCCATCTTCATGATGTTCGCCGCAGCCAACACACACTGACCTAAGATTGCAATTGTTAGAGGTGTGGTTGTATTCCTGGCAGTTTTTACACTGCGGTGGTTGGCGTCTCTTATGGGGCTCCTCTACGGTGATTCTTCTGTGCAATAGAAGCTGTAGGTTGTAGATCGGGTGCACTTCATTTGGCTTCGACCGCTTTGCATCTGGTTGGAGCTCGATTTTAAAGAGCGGCTGTGCGACTTTGTTCCTGTTGATGATGTTAACAACGGACTTGACCGCAAACCCTTTTTCGACCAACGCGTCTGCTATTTCTTGAATAGGGACCGATGGCTCAATCCCCTTTAACACAACCTGGAGCCCTTTACTGCTTTTTAGTTGGTAGGTATAGAAGTTGATGTTAGCATTACGGAGGTACTTTTCGATGATGCGGAAATTGTCCTCAGTTTGGGCTTGACATTTAATTTCTTTAATGTTACCCCTATTGAGAGGGGTTACAACAAAGTTATTTGCCCCTACTGTTTCTACTAGCTTCGAAATCAGGGCGCTGCAGTTGGCTCCACGGATGTATAAAGGGGGTGGTCTAGCCGATTTAACTTTATCTACAGCGCCGGCTTGATCGTCTTGCTGATCGGCAAGAATTTTAAAACGATTCCCGCTAAGGGGTGCTACTCGTTCATTTGGTTTGGTTATTTTCGGCGTATTGCCACTTTTTTTCTTTTGCGGGCTTAGCTTCCGCTTAGTTATTTTAATATATCTGTCCATTCCAGTTTGGACAGAAGTCGTTGGGTTTACTATTGTGGCTAACTCTGGGCGACTTGTCGTTGACGGCTTGAGGCAGGTCAATACTTCGGCAGACGTTGCAGTAGTTGCTGTCAACGAGCTGACGGTGCTGGTTGCTGTCAACGAGCTGACGGTGCTGGTTGGTGCAATCGGTGACCCAGTTATCGATATTGATGGAGAAGCACACTGCTCTCTCCACGGTAGGTTGCTGTTAATTGCTGAGTGGCTGGCACTTTCGGTGTTATTGTTTACGTTAGCATTCGGTGGGGTCGGCGACACCACCGAAAAGTACTCGTTGTTGCGTTGGACCGAGAGTCGACGCTCACGTTGTTGTTGTACAATTAGTTCTTGTAGCTGTTGCTGGTGGGGATCGAGAGAGCTTGGGCCCGAATTGGTGGACATGGCTTTTGTAAAAATTACGCACTTTGTTGTTGCAACTTAGTATTTATTGCTGTTAGAGCAATCTAATAACAATATGATTGTAAATAGGCGTCTCTGAGGCGACTGAGAGCCCTACACAACTTTTTGCAAACGCAGACTTTTTTTTTTTTTTATTTACACTCAATTTTTGCGGAGTGCATTAAAAAACACGTCTGCACACGGCGGCAGTTGAATTGCCACGCAATATTAAATCGAGATATTTTAAAAGATTTAAAAAAACTGGTTCGCGACTTGACTATGCAAATTACTGTATAGCCAAATCTCAATTTTGTCTTTTAAACACTCAATGCTACAATAATTATATCGTTCGCTGTAAGGTTGAATTTTAGATTCAAATACAAGATTTTACAACTTTGTTTATTCCAAAAGACGCTCTAATGTACTACCTTCCACCTTCAGACTTAATGACCAGACTGCTAATAATGACTCAGATATTGCTGATCTGTTTGCTAAATTCTTTCAGTCGACTTATTCTACTACTGTTTCGGATCGCACAACCTAACCCTTTTCAATCCCACATTTAAATTGTATGTTTTTTCCTAGAATTACTGAAGACTGTATTATCTCTAGCTTGTCATCTATGACGTCTTCCTTCGTTCCCGGTCCTGATAATATACCTAGTTGCATCCTTAAAATGTGTTCGATTTCCCTATCTAAGCCTTTATCTCGGTTATTCTTTATACAGAGTGAGACTTGTAGCTTTCCCGATATTTGGAAGGAGTCTTTTATTATTATATATTGCCAAACTTTCGGCAATACCAAAGCTGTTTGAGAAAATTATTACATCTTCCCTTCAACACCTATCCAGATCCACTATTTCTCCTTGTCAGCATGGCTTCATGAAAGGTCGTTCGTCGCTTAGTAACCTTTTAGAATTGACTACCCTTATACACCATGGCTTCCGTAAAAAGTTTCAAACTGATGTTATTTATACTGACTTTAGTAAGGCTTTCGATACGGTTGATCATTCTATGCTTCTCGCGAAACTTAACATCATGGGTTTTTCCCCGAAACTGTTGGCTTGGTTAAAGTGGTATCTTATTGGCAGAACCCAAAAGGTGTCTTTTCGGTCCTCAATATCTAATACTATTCAAGTTACGTCAGGTGTACCCCAAGGCAGTCATCTGGGCCCACTGTTATTTACCCTGTTTATAAATGATTTACCCTTGGCCTTGGTTCACTCACGCGTGCTCATGTTTGCGGATGACGTCAAGATTTGTTATTCCTATAATGATCCTTCTTTCCAACAGTACTTGCAATCTGATCTCGATGCGCTCTGTGATTGGTGCCACGTTAATAAATTACACCTTAATGCCTCTAGTTGTTCTTTTATGACTTTCAGTCGTATGTCTCCGTTCCTAGCTCATTACTCCATTAAGTCTGTTCTGTTAGATTGTGTACCATCCTTTAAAGACTTAGGCGTTATGTTTGACCCAAAACTTTCATTTAATGTTCATATTGCTTCAATTGTCAATAGAGCATGCAGCCTTCTTGGCTTTATTAAACGTTGGGCCAAAGAATTTGATGATCCCTATGCAACAAAGGTTTTATACACTTCGTTAGTTCGCCCTATTCTCGAATATTGCTCGCCAGTGTGGAACCCGCAATATGATGTTCACCAGCGTAGTATTGAATCGGTACAGAAGCAATTCCTTAAGTTTGCGTTACGCGGTCTTAATTGGGACCCGAGTCTTCGCCTACCTTCTTATTCTGACAGACTTCTTCTTATTAATCTCCCTTCACTTTACAACCGTAGGCTCGTTTTTGGCATTCTTTTTCTCCATAAACTAGTCAACGGCGAAGTCATTTCTACTAATTTACTAAGTACGCTATATTTTTGTGTTCCCTCACGTCGGACCAGAAACTTTTTTCCTATTTACCTTAGTAGATGTCTGACTAACTACTCTCTTCACGAACCTTTTCGTGTTCTTTGCCAATCTTTTAACAACCTTTCTCACCTAATTTCTCCTCATCTTTCTGTCACTTCTCTTCGCGCTATACTTTTTAATCATCTACAGCGAAACCAATGAAAATATTCTGGACTTGGATTGGCTGCAACTCATCCCTGACCACATTGGCTGTGAATCGGGGCATAGCTGGCACCTTATGCAAATAAAACACCTCCACCGGGTCGGGGATGTTTAGTTGTGTATATAGCTAAGCTATCTTTTTCAATTAATTACTATCTGTCTTTAGCTTAAGCTTTTTCGTCGACTGCTGTGTTAGTTGACGTAAATAAATAAATAAATAAATAAATAAATAAATAAATAAATAAATATAGGACCATTCGAAGTTGTAGAAATATCTAAAAACAACAATATAAAAATTAGGAATAATAAAAATAAGATACAAACAGTACATAAAGATAGGTTAAAAATTTGCAAAAATAATTAAAAAAAAAAAAAGAAAGACGAAAAGAAATATATAAAATTTTTTTTTATGGACTTAACTACTATAACTACTTCATTCTATAAAAAATAAAAAAAAAAAGAAATTTTTGAGAAAGAAAATTTGTCTGTCCAGACAGAAATATAACAATTTTTCTAACAAACATACATATATTACTATTAATCAATCATTTATAATCATTATTAGTAATTAATAAATAACTCCATAATATTACGTTATTTTCTAAAAAAGGGGAGGTGTAGTATATCCATACCAAAAATCATTCAACACAAAGAGCTCAACTTGTAACACTTTGTCGCAAGTATAAACAATCAAATATGTACGCAATAAAACATAAGTGTGCACTTGAATATGTT
This sequence comes from Drosophila insularis, assembly GCA_018903935.1. NCBI lineage: Eukaryota > Metazoa > Arthropoda > Insecta > Diptera > Drosophilidae > Drosophila > Drosophila insularis. Next base: position 198,667 of record JAEIFP010000859.1, read on the forward strand.
TATGTGTATACATTAGTATATTCACATAAACATACTCACATAAATATACAGCTAAACATGTTCATATATGTATGTACATTTATATATGCACATACATATATTCACATAAGCAACAATGCATAGGCGTAACATGAGCTAGGGTTAAGCCAGCGTGTGAACGCTGACCAAGCACGTTGACGCAAGTGCCCTAAATAATATGTATGTATGTACTGACACTCTCTCTCTCTCTTTTGTAGCTGTTGCCTAAGACGCAGAATAAGAATATCTATGTAACAATAGGTTAAGTCAAAGAATATTTGTAGAATAAAAATCAATCTGAATATTACCACCAACCAAGCTTGACGTGTTCTTTCTTCAATTCCAATCCAAGTGGAACCCGGTCATTACATAATATTCATCAGTACATCGCAACACTACAAGAACGTTTCCCAAGACAAAACGACAACAACTAACAACTCTCGAACTTATATATTGAAATTTACCAGAATCAGACTGGGAAACACAAATATATCCCACAGACATATCCTTAAGAAATCCCCTCCTCCAACACGTATACAGTGCAACGCACCAATCAACATTTCTCATATAAATCGAACTTAGCCGGCTCGAGGTCAATCTTACAAAGAAGATTATTTCAAAGGCAACACACAAAAAGGTGAGCAGGTTGTCTGTATAGCTATTTCAAGAGCTACCAAGTTCTATCATCAGCAGACTTTGCTAAAGAACTCCAGAATTGCAATAGCCATACCATGTCTTCAACGCTAAAACTAGTTGGGAATTACATTGCCAACTAAATGAAGCGAAAAAAGCTGGCGAAGCCTACAATACCGAAGACCACCTTTTGTGCATACCCTTAGGTGCTATGAAAAATTAGTGTAAGAGCTTCGCCCTTAACAAACTAAATTCACGACCTGTTATTTTATACACGGTATATTGTACCATATAGAAAAAAGGGTTTTTTTGGAATAAAGTTCCAAAGTAACGGCGTGCCTTCCGTTAGTGTTATCTGGTTAGAGATTACGACCTATTGAAATTTAAATCGAACTTAGCCGGCTCGAGGTCAATCTTACAAAAGAAGATTATTTCAAAGGCAACACACAAAAAGGTGAGCAGGTTGTCTGTATAGCTATTTCAAGAACTACCAAGTTCTATCATCAGCAGACTTTGCTAAAGAACTCCAGAATTGCAATAGCCATACCATGTCTTCAACGCTAAAACTAGTTGGGAATTACATTGCCATTACATTGTAGACTTCGCCAGCTTTTTTCGCTTCATTTAGTTGGCAATGTAATTCCCAACTAGTTTTAGCGTTGAAGACATGGTATGGCTATTGCAATTCTGGAGTTCTTTAGCAAAGTCTGCTGATGATAGAACTTGGTAGTTCTTGAAATAGCTATACAGACAACCTCCTCACCTTTTGTGTGTTGCCTTTGAAATAATCTTCTTTGTAAGATTGACCTCGAGCCGGCTAAGTTCGATTTAAATTTCAATAGGTCGTAATCTCTAACATTTCTCATATATTTATTGATTGCACGTTATTCCAACAGGAGAGATCAAAATTTCTTTAATCAACAATAAAAGAAATAACGTCCAACCAAAATTTTGAAGAAACTATGGAATTCCTAAAAGCTACCAATATCTACCATCTAATTTAGCCATCCATATAATCAATACAAATGTGAATATTAAATGTAAATGTAAATAATAATATTAACTCTAGGTCAATTTAATTTAATTTAATGTTAAACAATAAGCTTAAGGCCTTAGTTGCTATAGCTTAATTTCGCAAGTTATGTGAAATTTACAATTTCGCGCAAATTTCTTAATAATAATAATAAAAACAAATTGAAAACCGCCTCCCTAAATAATATAAATAGACGACTCTGATGATCCAGTTACAGATTAACTAACCCGTACTCTTACCAGTGCATTTAATATTATTTCTTCCTTACGTTTTTAATGCCTCTCTCTTTACTACAATGGAACATTAACAGCTAAGTAAATAACTTCATTAATCTATTATTATTAATAAAAGCACAAAACCCTGATATTATATGCTACACCCAAACCTTTTATAGGCTACTTCTTTAATAGCGCAACCCATCTCAATGCTAAGCACGGTGTTGGAATACTAATACGCCAATATGACAATTCTTAATTCCTATTTATTCCCTAACATCAGCTTCTCTGCTAATGATTTAATACATTTCGTTGAATTATCGCGTTATCCAATTGTTTACACCGGCGACTTTAATGCTTGGAGCCCATTATGGGGCTCCACATGTCAGAACGCCAGAGGATTGAAGATTGAAGATGTCATAAATAAAACAAATTTGGTCCTAAATAACAACGGCTCCACTACCTACAACACGTTAACGCATTTCGATTTTGGAATTTACCCTTTGCAATCCATCAACAAAAACTTAAATGGGAGCGATCATTTTCCAATAAAATTTGTCTTTCAGACCCATGTTAAAGCCGAAAAATGTAAATTCCTAATGTAAAATTTATAACAGATTATGCGAATTGGTATTATTTTTAATCAGAATGCTTTAAACTATTTTCCTTCACGCCCTCCAGTGACCTTAATCTAACCACAGCTAGAATAACTAAAGCCATCAGAAATGCAGCCCATGCAGCCATCCCGCAAACCCATCCAAAAAATTACAGCAGTAAACCCATATGCCTAAACTCCCAACTGAATGATTTAAGAAACCAAAAGCAGTTTCTGTGACACAATTTCAAAAATTGCCAAACGACAGAAAGTCCCATTTGTTTCCATAGCTTTTCTTGAATACTTTTTTTTTGAGATGCCATAAAAGCCTTATCATTTGTATCTCTGATTTATTCCTATCCGATACGAAATATGCAAAGCAACTTCAAGAAATCTTGTCCATGCGTGTAATGAACTTACATCACATTGCATAGCAAAAGTCTTTGGCGTAAATACTTCAGTATTTGTATCCGTGGTCATCAAAATGGTTTTAGGAGTAGCACGACATATTGGACATCAGTGGGTCGAGTTCGTTCCTGTTAAAGCATTTAAAACATTTCTATCCATAAGTGTCATATTTAGATCAATCGAAACAGAGACAGCTCTCCAAGACCAATTATTGAAGAAGTACGGTTTCAAGTTTTCAACGACTACTGCCTTCATCATAAGACAGCCGTGGACGACTAACGGAACACTCTTTCACAGCAGCTCATATGTATTGCCATTTTGAATCAAAAAAAAATTTTACATTGCGTGAAAATAATATTATTAAATTAATATTATTAATATTATTATTATGGAGAATTGAAAGTTAACAAGTTAAAAGTTAAATCAACACAAAAACCAGGTGCCACAAACAGCTAATTTTGCAGGGTTGCCAGAAGACCAGGGCTGCATGAATAATTAAATTTTTTTTATTTTCAAATAAAACACTTATTGAGTGAAAATAATATTAATTTAATAATACAATTATTTTTCGTTAAATGTTCTTAAAATAACGCCAATAATTTAGCATGCGCTTTTTTGCGCCTTTTTAAATATTTGCTGATATTGCAGACAAGGTAGAGTTCAGTCACAATCTAGATTTTCATTAATCTTTTCAAACATCCACATAGAAAGCGCCTCACTTGTGCTTTCTATTGAAAGAGATAGACCACGCCTATTGGGATATGTTTGACCATCTTCCCAACATAGATCGGAATGCAATGTACTCACGCGTTTGGCCGCACTGCCCTAACTCACTCACTCCCACATTCTAAAAACCAAATCAAACCTTCCTGTCAAAATTGCGGAAGGGACCTAAGAGTCCAACACATCTTTGAAGAATGCACTCAAACCTTAATTATTAGATTAGGTCATTTTGTCTTAACCACTTCATCTCCTCTTTAACCTTATCCCCCACAACAACAATATCATCTTTAGTTTCTTGAAACAATTAAATATATACAACTCTATAAAATACATTATTAACTTGTCGATTCGATGGATAAAGTAGCTAGCAATCCCCCTTAATATTAGTTATTATATTATAATCCTTTGTGTATAAATAAATAAATAAATAAAAATTATATGCAACGATCCTTTCTCGTCCCTTAGGATATTTCTAATATCTCTTGGGCTAGGTTCGGCACAACAAAATTTATTTTGTGCCCAGGTGAAATTAGAACTCGTTTGTTTGATTAAATGGTTTTAGATCACGTATTTATTTATAATATTTGGGCTCGGCTGGCTATGACTAATTTCTCTGGAGGAGTCCCGAACTTGGACAGCGCTGATTGTGGTTTGGGTCCTTCAATGCTTGCTCCAGTCCGTCTCTCGTTCCTTGTGTCTCCGCTTGTTCCTATTTCAGACTCGCGATGTAAGTACTTCGCCTGATATCTCCCTTTTCAGAATATCTCTGGATCGCTGATTGGCCTTTGGATGTATGCTATGGCTTTTCTCTCACGTTCCTGGCGTATCCTGATCTTCTAGGGACGTTGCTTCCACCTCAGTGCCTCCAGCCGTGTTTTAAAGATGGTCTTTGCGTGCTCGTGGCCTCCAGGATAAATCCCGTAGACGTTTGTCGTGCAGCAGGATTTTCTCAGCGATTGGTATTGGTCAGGATATATAGATCCTAGAATTTCGGCAGTAGGATATATCCTCGTGCCTTCCAATGTGCTGTGGATCGCCCTGGAGAGAAGTCTTATTTTAGCGCCTGGGCACGGTGTTCTAGTCCTATTCCAAGGACTTGTTGGTTATCTGATAATTTGAGAGGTTACTCGTAAGGCCTTTCCAATTATTCTATCTTTCCTTGATCCTTTTCACAGAATTTGTTTCACTAGCATGAGTTTTTAAGGTTACTCGTAAGGCCTTAAAACTCCCTTGGTTGATCACGACTTGTTGACTTGATGATTTCCTTGATGGGTGTTGCCTTTATATAGGCAGCTCCCACGGCCTCAGGAATTAATTGGTGTAGTACCGCTATACAGCTGGTACTTTTCCATCGGCCCTCTGCTTTCACCCACGTATCGACTTGTTGCTACGCGTGGTGAAAGTCCCGTAAATCCTTGGCGCCTATGTGTCCACCTTCTTTGTGGCTGCGCGCCCATTCGTTTCCTTGTCCTTGTCTTTCTCCCTTGGCTACATTGGCTTCTATCACTTTCTCATATTGGCGTCGCTTTCCTACTGGCCGCCCATCTTATCCCGTTGACTTTCACTGCTTTCTTTTCTCTGGCGGCGCTGCCGTCGCCCGTCGCTCCCCTTGATCCACTCGCTTCCAACAACTTCGCCCACATTCCCCCCACATTAGAACTAGACATATGTACATATATTTGTTGTATTCGATTTAATCTATTATTTAACGATAATTAGCCTGATTAATTTAATACATAATGGTGGTTGATTTTATCTGTATCGCAATCCAACGCGCATATCGTATCCATTGGATAGAGGGCTTCCCCATTGCTCATCCCTCCCCCTTCGGCTTGCATATTCCCCTTACAAATCCACAAGCCATTATCGTTTCTTGCGTTCATGCTCTACCCCCTACTCCCCGATTCACAAGCATAGCCCTGACTTGTTTTCGTTTCGGCACGATGCTCTTTTGTTCGCATGATTTCGGCTGTTCGCGATCTAACTGCTTTCGGTCTCGCATGCGTGACGTAGTCAGAGAGTTCCTGTATTGGCCACCGGTACTCTCTCTCGCGGTCATACACGCATAGTATACGTGTGGTGTGAGTGTATGCTTATTCAGCGTATTGTCACACGCATGGTATGCTAATGCATGTATGTATTTCTCTTATTGCCAATTATGCCCTCAAGCCTCGTTTCGTTTGCTCTTATACAGCCGATTTCGTGTATTATGATTCCCACGCATCTTCCTGCTTGTACGAATCGCCAGCGGTTGCGCGTGGTTCGATTGGCCATGTTTGATCGTAGATCGTTTGCCTTGAGACGGTTCGACTTGTTCCTATATCGTATCTGTGATTGCCGATTTCGTGTATTATGATTCCCACGCATCTTCCCGCTTGTACGAAATCGCCAGCGGTTCGATCGACCAGTGCTAGCCTTGGTCGTATATCGTATCTGTGATTGCCGACTTCTCGTATTATGCTTCCCACGCATCTTCCCAATTGTACGAAATCGCCAGCGGTTGCGTGTGGTTCGATTGGCCATGGTTGATCGTACATCATTTGCCGTGATTCGGTTCGAACGGTCAGTGCCAGGCTTGGTCGTATATCGTATATTTGGTTTGTTTCTCGGCTGTATCTTGTATCTGGTGTATCATTTGCAGCGTTGGATTGTGTTGTTGCTTGCTTGTTGTGTGGGATATTATTATCATCTGTAATGTTCCTCACACTCACCCCTTTCTTCGGGAGGGATTTGCCCTCCCCTGTCCCTTGTGTTTGTTTTATGTATATGTGCATTTTCTTTTATCAGTTCCATGCATGTGTGTGTTTTTTTTTTATGCAGCGACTTTGCTTTTCTTTTGTTTGAATGTGGTTCATTTATTTTCGGACTCAGCTCGCATCTTTTATTTGCCGTTTGGCATCTTTTCTTGTTGGCGATTACTGAGAATATTTTCGTTCATGTTGGCGGATTAGGGCATCTTTTCGTTCCCTTTTTTTTTCTTATATATATATATTTTTTTTTTTTTTATTGGCCCGTTCCGCATCTGTTCTTATTCTCTATTTCTTAATCTATTTCCCCCCCTTATTATACCCTTTTTTCCCTATAAACTCTTACTACCCCCTGCGATATCCAAATTCTATACCTAATTTGACCCGCTTATACTATCCTAACTCTCCTCGGCCCTCCTTGTTGCATTAATTCATTTATTATTTCGGCCACCCTTACTGGCCACTCCTCTGGCTCTACCTGTGCCCCGTGGGTGCCGACATTTGTCGGCTCATTCCCGGCCGTGGCCATACCCACGGGCACTCGAGGTTTACTTCCCGCTGCAGCTCAACTTGCTCTTGTCGTTGTTGGCGTTCTATCATCCATGCTAGCCTTTTTCTGGCTCGTGCCAATTGTTCGGCCTCCTGTAGCAGCTGTCGCTCGGCTTCTTGTTGCAACTCGATCTGTTGCTGCCACCACTGTGCCTGTACCCATTGCACCTGCCGTTCTGCCTCCTGCATTTGCTCCACTCGTTGGAACACCCACATGTGCTGCCAGCGAATGTCGCTCAGCGCAGCGTTTACCGCTTCCCTCTCTGCCCGGTCCGCCTGGACCTCCATCAGCCGCACCTTCCTCAGCCACGGCCCCCTCCCCCGATTCGCTGGCTTCCGACATATTGTCCACCATACGAAACGGAGTAGGCGTCGGGAGTGGCTCCCATGCATGTGCCTGCGGCGCTATGTGTACCTTATGCTGGTGGCACGGTGCATATTTTGCCGGACTGCTCCGACCGCTGCTCGCCTCGTCCCCGACCTCTTCCTGCTCATCCTGATCGCCTCGTCCAGCTCTCTCCACATTGCCTCCTCGTCGGCTTCGTCGTCTTGGCGGTGGTTTGCCAAAATCGACTCCGCCTCGCTTTCTTCCTCCGACAGGTACCCGCTGTCCTCACCACTTCCTCCGTCCTCATCGAACTCCTCATCCGAGGAGGCGGCGATGTCCGGATTTATAATGTCCGGCTCATCGTCGTCGGACCCCTCCTCGGACTCGTGCCAGTCACCGCGTTCCATATTGGCCCGCGGTGCCGCACCTCGTCGAACTACGCCTTCATCCTGGCCATTTTTTGCGTTAAAAGCATTCATTTTTTTTTTGTGTGTACTCGCCGAGTGTTAAACTTTGAGTGTCTCTTGCTTATGACATTGGCCTGCATGAAACCTCGCATCCTTGGCAATCGGTCATTTTTGTTCTATTCACAGATATTTAGGCTTCGGATTTGATCTCCACCTTGCCCTTCCTCTCCTATCATAGTTGCATATTCTAATGCGTCGTGATGCTTCACCATTACATGCGTAATACCGTGCGCATGTGTGTGTGCGTCGCGATGCTCCACTATTATCGTAATATCGTGCGCATGTGTAGGTGCGTTTCCCCTCCTTTTTTTTTGATGCAGTCATACCATTACGTGTGCTCCAATTAACGATAGTTGGGCCTCCGCATATGTGTTGGTATTGACTCTCTTTGCTTGTCTCCATTTCTTCTATGTCGTTTTTTTTTTTTTTTGATTCGCTGACAGTTTCTAAGTTTCTATTTTTGCATGCATATTTGATTATATGTATCGTTACGATATTCGCATATCTTCGTCTTACTCCGAGATGCGGTTTGCGACTTTGCTATTTTGCTGTTTCCATTTTTTATACCATACACCCATTGGGTGAAATGGTATATTAAAGTCGACAAAATGCATGTAACAGGCAGAAGGAAGCTTTTCCGACCCCATAAAGTATATATATTCTTGATCAGCATCAATAGCCGAGACGATCTAGCCATGTCCGTCTGTCCGTCCGTCCGTCCGTCCGTCCGTCCGTCCGTCCGTCCGTCCGTCTGTATGAACACTTAGATCTCGGAGACTAAAAGAGCTAGAGCCACCAAATTTGGTATGAAGTTTATTTCAAATTTCTGCCACGCCCCCTACCGCCCCCGCAAATTATATAAAACCGATTTTCTCAAACACTATAGCAACTAGAGACACAAAATTTGGTATGTATATTTGCTTAGTAAATGCGCACATTTTGTATTTGTAAAAATTTTGCCACGCCCCCTTCCGTCCCCGCAAATTAAATAAAACCGATTTTCTCAAAAACTATTCTAGCTAGAGACAACATAGTTGGTATGTTGATGTGTAAAGATTTTGCCACGCCTCTTTTCGCCCCCGTAATTTGAAAAAACTCGATTATCTCCCGTAATTTTCTACCTTGTGCAATCAAATTTAGCACACTTAAATTTAATACTAATATCAAGCAAAACACCAAATTTGATCAAAATCGGAATAAAAATAGCCAAGTTATGCATATAAACGTTTTCCCAATTGCCCGGGGGGGGCCGTGGGCGGGGGGGGGCCCAAGGGGGCCCCTAAGTTAGAGAGAGAAAAAAAAAAAAAAAAAAAAAAAAAAAAAAAAAAAAAAAAATTTTAAAAAAAAAAAAAAAATTTTTTTTTTTTTTTAATATATATATATATTTGTTGAATCTACTCTTAAATTAGAGCCTAACAACAAGTTTGAGATATTTTTCTTAGACTAGTACTTAAGATAAATCCTGGGGATATTGCAGGCGGCCCTAATCACTTGTTATTGGGTTGGTCTGTCATTTCTTTTAAGACGAGTTCTATTATTAGTTCGCGTAAGGGAATTGGCAAGAACATTTGGGTGTGCATCCAGTTTCGCAGAATACTTTAGTTGTTGAGTACCTATTTCAGATTTTACGCTAGGTATATTTAGATCATTTTGAATGTTGTCGTTTCGTATATACCACGGGGCCCCCGTGATTGATCTTAAAATCTTCGACTGCGCTCTTTGTATAATATCGACATTGCTGGTACTTGCATTTCCCCATAGTACGGCTCCGTAAGTCCAGATGGGTTTCAGTACGGAGTTGTATAGGAGGACTTTATACTCCAGACGTAGAGGGGACCGAGCATTGATGATCCAATGTAGGCTACTCGCTTTCAGTTTAAGCTGTGACTTTTTTGCTTCGATGTGCTTGCGCCAAGTTAGTCTTCTGTCTAGGTGGATGCCAAGGTAAGTGACATCCACGGCTTGAGGAACTGGTACGTTGTTTAGCATTAGAGCTGGACAGTTTCTTCTGTTAAGCGTAAATGTAACATGTTTGCATTTCTGCTCGTTGACCCGGATACGCCAGGTTGCTAGCCATTCCTCTACCACCTTAAGGTGTTCCTCTAGTTTTGCAGAGGCTTGTATTGGGCATTTGGATCTGCTAAGGATTGCCGTGTCATCGGCAAAAGTGGACGTTGTAAGTCCTAAACTCGTTGGTAAGTCTGCAGTGTACAGCAGGTAGAGCAATGGGCCGAGTACACTGCCTTGCGGTACACCAGCTTTGATTTCAAAATCAGCGGAGACGGAGCCATTACATCTTACAGCGAATTTCCTATTGTAAAGGTAAGATTCCATGAGTTTGTGTGTGTACTGTGGCAGTTTTTGCCGGATTTTGAACATCAGACCCTCCAGCCAGACTCTATCGAAAGCCTGGGCAACGTCGAGAAAGACAGCCGCACAGTATTCTTTTAGTTCGAATGCTGTTCGTATTTCGGATGTTATGCGATTGACTTGTTCAATTGTACCATGTTTTTCGCGGAAGCCAAACTGGTGTGAAGGGATTGTGTTCTCCGATGCCAGAAATGAGTTTAGGCGGATCTGCAGGACCTTTTCAAAAAGCTTCGAAAGACATGGCAGCAAACTAATTGGCCTATAGGATGATGGCTGGGTTTTGTCCTTTCCCACTTTAGGAATCATGATGATAGTGGACTTTTTCCATGTTCTTGGGAAGTAGCCAATTTTTATTATAGCGTTGAACAGTTTGCAGATATATTGTATTGCAATGATAGGGAGTTCTAGGATCATTTTCGGTGTGATTAGGTCATGGCCAGGGGCTTTTTTCGGCTTTATGTGGTTTTTAATAACTGCAGTGATCTCGTCCGATTGGAGTTCCGAGTACGCACTATCCGTTAATGTGTTCGAAGGGGGAAGTACAGATGAGTTTGATGTTGGATTTGGCTGGAAAACCATTTTAAGATGTGTGGCAAATACGGATGCCCTCTCTTCGTCACTGCGGGCCCATCCACCGGTTGGACTCCTTATCGGTGAAATTGTCTCTGTAGGAGCGCTTAAAGTTGGGTGGGCTTTCCACAGAGGATGTTTAGTGCTGGTTGGACTGAGCTTTTCTATGTATTTCCTTTGAGCCCAGCTTTCCTCTTGTCTTAACGCCTTGGAGAGGTTGCGATTAGCTTGCCTTAGGCGAAGTTTTGCTGCTGGTGATCGAGTAATCTGCCATTCTCTTCTTAGACGTCGTTTTTCCGTTACTAATTGTTCTATCCGCCGGTTCGTAGGCCTGTCAACAGGTTTGGTGTAAGAAGAGGCATGTGGAGTAGATACTCTTGCTGCAGCTCCCATCATCGACTCAAGTGCAGAGACGCACATATCAATGTCCTCTGCAGCATCCAGTTTCGGCGAACAGTCAATGTGGGCACTCATGTACATTTTAAATTTAAGCCAATTTGTTTTGTTGTTTGTAAGCCTATATGGGCGATCAAGTACTTGAGGTCTTGTTAATAATGTGAATAGCACTGGAGAGTGATCGGAAGTTAAATCTAGTAGTGTTTCCGCAGTGATCCGATTACGTGGAATCCTCTTGGTTACTGCGAAATCAATCAAGTCAGGCACTTTCTGTGGATCTGTGGGCCAATAAGTAGGCCTACCCGGTGAGACGCAATCCATCTTATTGAGAGGGTTGACTATTGTGTTGTACAACTGCTTTCCTTTAGGATTTACCAGGCGAGATCCCCAGTGCGTATGTTTGGCGTTATAGTCCCCTGCTGCAATGAAGCGATCTCCGAGTGTGTTAAAGAAATCGGTAAATTCCTTTTCAGAGATTGAGAAGCGTGGTGGGCAGTACAGGGCGACCAGTGTAGTGTTGCCGCAGCTGGTTTGGACGGTTATAGCAGTTGCTTGTAGGTGCTGTGTTTCAAATCTGTTGAGGAACGAGTGTTTTATACGGTTTTTGATTAGGATACCGGTCCCGCCATGAGCTTTTCCGTCTGGATGGTTTGTTGCGTAGAAGGTATATTTTGGTATTTGAAAATTATTTTTTGATGTTAAATGTGTTTCCGAAATCAGCAAAACGTCGATTTCACTTGAGTCTAGGAATAGTTGCAGTTCATTTTTGTGCTTGGAGATGCCGTTAGCATTCCAAAGACATAGACGTAGGGAAGCCATTATTTATTCTCGATAAGCTTCTGGATAAGCAGGTTTTGATTCCGCATCAGTTCGTGCATACAGTTTTGCATGAACGTCATAAAAGTGGTCATGTTTTGATTGAGTGAGATCAATAGGGCCTCTAGACCACTTGGAGTTTGCTGGCCAAGCTCTGGTGCGCTAGGTTGCGGATTCTGTAGATGGCGGAGTGACGGGGTCTCTTTCGCGGGCTCCGTCTGTCCAGTTCGGAGCACACTAGCGAAGGATACACTAGGACTGGTTGTAGCAGTCATGTTGGATGATCTAACAGCCTTGGCGAAGAAAACCTCCGGTGTAGTTTTGGAGGCGTTGAAGATGATTTTTGGTCCAGCTGGGGGTTTGCGCCCGTTTAGGTGTGATTTAAGATCCTTAAAGACAGGACATCCTCTGTAGTTGGCCGTGTGGTTCCCTCCACAGTTGCTGCATAGTCTTAGTGCGACGTTGTTTCTGTCCTTGGTGCAAATTCCATCTTCATGATGTTCGCCGCAGCCAACACACACTGACCTAAGATTGCAATTGTTAGAGGTGTGGTTGTATTCCTGGCAGTTTTTACACTGCGGTGGTTGGCGTCTCTTATGGGGCTCCTCTACGGTGATTCTTCTGTGCAATAGAAGCTGTAGGTTGTAGATCGGGTGCACTTCATTTGGCTTCGACCGCTTTGCATCTGGTTGGAGCTCGATTTTAAAGAGCGGCTGTGCGACTTTGTTCCTGTTGATGATGTTGACAACGGACTTGACTGCAAACCCTTTTTCGACCAACGCGTCTGCTATTTCTTGAATAGGGACCGATGGCTCAATCCCCTTTAACACAACCTGGAGCCCTTTACTGCTTTTTAGTTGGTAGGTATAGAAGTTGATGTTAGCATTACGGAGGTACTTTTCGATGATGCGGAAATTGTCCTCAGTTTGGGCTTGACATTTAATTTCTTTAATGTTACCCCTATTGAGAGGGGTTACAACAAAGTTATTTGCCCCTACTGTTTCTACTAGCTTCGAAATCAGGGCGCTGCAGTTGGCTCCACGGATGTATAAAGGGGGTGGTCTAGCCGATTTAACTTTATCTACAGCGCCGGCTTGATCGTCTTGCTGATCGGCAAGAATTTTAAAACGATTCCCGCTAAGGGGTGCTACTCGTTCATTTGGTTTGGTTATTTTCGGCGTATTGCCACTTTTTTTCTTTTGCGGGCTTAGCTTCCGCTTAGTTATTTTAATATATCTGTCCATTCCAGTTTGGACAGAAGTCGTTGGGTTTACTATTGTGGCTGACTCTGGGCGACTTGTCGTTGACGGCTTGAGGCAGGTCAATACTTCGGCAGACGTTGCAGTAGTTGCTGTCAACGAGCTGACGGTGCTGGTTGGTGCAATCGGTGACCCAGTTATCGATATTGATGGAGAAGCACACTGCTCTCTCCACGGTAGGTTGCTGTTAATTGCTGAGTGGCTGGCACTTTCGGTGTTATTGCTTACGTTAGCATTCGGTGGGGTCGGCGACACCACCGAAAAGTACGCGTTGTTGCGTTGGACCGAGAGTCGACGCTCACGTTGTTGTTGTACAATTAGTTCTTGTAGCTGTTGCTGGTGGGGATCGAGAGAGCTTGGGCCCGAATTGGTGGACATGGCTTTTGTAAAAATTACGCACTTTGTTGTTGCAACTTAGTATTTATTTTTGTTTTTAGCTATTAGAGCAATCTAATAGCAATATGATTGTAAATAGGCGTCTCTGAGGCGACTGAGAGCCCTACACAACTTTTTGCAAACGCAGACTTTTTTTTTTTATTTACACTCAATTTTTGCGGAGTGCATTAAAAAACACGTCTGCACACGGCGGCAGTTGAATATCACGAAAATGCATTGGTTATTATAAATTGATGGTGTTCTTTTTTCCCTAATTTGGTTTTTTTTTTTTGTTTCTTTTCTTTTTTTTTTTTTTTTTAATGCCGAGCCTGACCCTGTGCAGCCTTCCCCACTTTACCCCTTTTTATTTTAAAAAATTTTTCATTTTTTTTTTTTTTTCCCCCCTTGGTTTTTTTTTTTTTTTTTTTTTTTTCTTCTTAAAATATTTTTTTACCCCCCCCTTTTTTTTTTTTTTAATTTTTTTTTAAAAAAAACTTATAATATTTTTTTTTTCTTCCCTAATACTTGATGCAGTTCTGGCAATGCTCTGCTCTGCTCTGTGCGGAATGTTCCTGTATACCTGGCCATTTTCTATAATGTAATCCAAGTATTTCTGTAATTGTTGTTTTATTTTTCCCATTATGTCTTGAATCCACCCACACTCTTTGTTTGCTTGTCGTAATCTGGCACCATTGTCTACTATTCTTTTGCACCCTTCCATTGGTTGTCTTGACAAAGCATCGGCGGCAATGTTTAATTTACCCTTTCGATATGCTATTTCGAAATCATATTGTTGCAGTTCCAGTGCCCATCGGGCTATACGGCCCGTAGGGCTCTTTATACTATTTAACCACTTCAACGCCATATGATCTGTTACCACTTTAAATCGGTATCCTTCGAGATATGGTCTTAATTTGCGTATTGCCCATACTATCGCCAGGCATTCCTTTTCTGTTGCCGAATAGTTTTCTTCTGCTGGATTTAATTCCCTTGACAAATATGATAGCACTCTCTCCCCATCCTTTGTACCAGGATGGCCCCTAATCCCATGTTACTTGCATCCGTCTGTAGAACGAACATTTTTGTGAAGTCTGGACACGCCAATACTGGGCCACTTGTCAGTCTTTCCTTTACTGCATCGAATGCTGCTTGATTCTTCTCGTTCTAATGCCACTTTGTTGTTTTCTTGAGCAGTTCGTTTAATGGGTGTGTTAATGTTGCAAAACCCGGTACGAATCGTCTGTACCAACACGCCACTCCTAGGTACTCGCGTAATTCCTTTGTGCAAGTTGGCGGTTCTAGTTGGGCTATTGCGGCCACCTTTTCTGGGTCCGTTGCAATAATGTTTTCTGTCACCAAGTGGCCTAGAAACCTTAGCTCTTTTCTGAAGAATTGGCACTTTTCAGCATTAATTCTTAAATTTGCTTCCTTTAATCTTCTGAACACTTCTTGTAGATGGTTCATGTGTGAATAACCCTTTCCCTGGGACCGTGAATGCCGTCATTGGTCTGCTTTTTTCTTCCAATGGAATCTGCCAGTATCCATCCTTGAGATCTAAACTGCTTATGAATTTTGCTTCGCGTAGTTGATTTAAGATATAGTCGATGCGTGGGATTGGGTATGCATCCTTTATAGATTTTGCGTTAATCTGTCTGAAATCTACGCATAATCTCCATTTGCCTGTCTGTTTCTTTCTCACCATCACTATGGGTGAGCTATATGGGCTTTGTGATGGTTCTATGCATCCCATTATCAACAGTTCGTCGACCTTTGCTTTGATTTCTCCTTGTATTTTTTGATTTTTTGGGTAATACCTTTGTTTTATTGGGATATCATCCTTTATCGTTATGCGATGTATCCCCACCTGCTTGGGCTCGCGCGTAACAGGCTTTGTCCTGGTGTCGTAGGGGCCACTTGAACGTACTGCGCATAGTATCGTCAACGTCCGCTGGAATTGACAGTCCCTTAACTTTTCCCAATTCCTTCAACTCATGACTAAGAAAACTTTGTATTTCTTGTTGTTCACCATTCTGAGTCACCATGATGGATATTCTTTCCACCAGCCTGCACTTTGTGGCCTCCACACGATATTTCTGTGTTCATGATCCTGAGGAAATTCCACCCTAAGATCAGTGCATCCATTCCCTCTGGCATGATAAGGAATGGCATGTGAATATTCTTATTCCCGAATCTCACGTATCCTGTCCATTGCTCTTCAATGTCTCGCACCTTTCCGTCTGCCATGTACACCTGCTTGTGGGTGATCTCCCATTTCCCTTTATTCCTCACTGTTTCCAACATCTGCTTGCTGATGAAACTACTCGTGGCTCCGGAATCAATTGTCGCTTTCATCTGGATTCTGGCTACCTCGATAATCGCTGACAATTGATCCTCTTCCTCTACTAGTTGACCTATTTGTAGTGAGGAGCTTGTTGGCTGGGTCCCTGCTCGCCCCGGATAGGCTGGAACCGCCTTTCGTTTCCCGAACTCCAACAACATTCGTTTGTTCTTTTCCCAATCTTTCCACACTGCCAGCAGAAATTGAGTCTCTGATTGTTGCAGGTTCGGCACAACAAAATTTATTTTGTGCCCCGGTGAAATTAGAACTCGTTTATTTGATTAAATGGTTTTAGATCACGTATTTATTTATAATATTTGTGCTCGGCTGGGTATGACTAATTTCTCTAATTTCTCTAATTTCTCTGGAGCGCTGATTGTGGTTTGGGTCCTTCGATGCTTGCTCCAGTCCGTCTCTCGTTCCTTGTGTCTCCGCTTGTTCCTATTTCAGACTCGCGATGTAAGTACTTCGCCTGATATCTCCCTTTTCAGAATATCTCTGGATCGCTGATTGGCCTTTGGATGTATGCTATGGCTTTTCTCTCACGTTCCTGGCGTATCCTGATCTTCTAGGGACGTTGCTTCCACCTCAGTGCCTCCAGCCGTGTTTTAAAGATGGTCTTTGCGTGCTCGTGGTCTCCAGGATAAATCCCGTAGACGTTTGTCGTGCAGCAGGATTTTCTCAGCGATTGGTATTGGTCAGGATATATAGATCCTAGAATTTCGGCAGTAGGATATATCCTCGTGCCTTCCAATGTGCTGTGGATCGCCCTGGAGAGAAGTCTTATTTTAGCGCCTGGGCACGGTGTTCTAGTCCTATTCCAAGGACTTGTTGGTTATCTGATAATTTGAGAGGTTACTCGTAAGGCCTTTCCAATTATTCTATCTTTCCTTGATCCTTTTCACAGAATTTGTTTCACTAGCATGAGTTTTTAAGGTTACTCGTAAGGCCTTAAAACTCCCTTGGTTGATCACGACTTGTTGACTTGATGATTTCCTTGATGGGTGTTGCCTTTATATAGGCAGCTCCCACGGCCTCAGGAATTAATTGGTGTAGTACCGCTATACAGCTGGTACTTTTCCATCGGCCCTCTGCTTTCACCCACGCATCGACTTGTTGCTACGCGTGGTGAAAGTCCCGTAAATCCTTGGCGCCTATGTGTCCACCTTCTTTGTGGCTGCGCGCCCATTCGTTTCCTTGTCCTTGTCTTTCTCCCTTGGCTACATTGGCTTCTATCACTTTCTCATATTGGCGTCGCTTTCCTACTGGCCGCCCATCTTATCCCGTTGACTTTCACTGCTTTCTTTTCTCTGGCGGCGCTGCCGTCGCCCGTCGCTCCCCTTGATCCACTCGCTTCCAACAACTTCGCCCACATTCCCCCCAAATTAGAACTAGACATATGTACATATATTTGTTGTATTCGATTTAATCTATTATTTAACGATAATTAGCCTGATTAATTTAATACATAATGGTGGTTGATTTTATCTGTATCGCAATCCAACGCGCATATCGTATCCATTGGATAGAGGGCTTCCCCATTGCTCATCCCTCCCCCTTCGGCTTGCATATTCCCCTTACAAATCCACAAGCCATTATCGTTTCTTGCGTTCATGCTCTCCCCCCTACTCCCCGATTCACAAGCATAGCCCTGACTTGTTTTCGTTTCGGCACCATGCTCTTTTGTTCGCATGATTTCGGCTGTTCGCGATCTAACTGCTTTCGGCCTCGCATGCGTGACGTAGTCAGAGAGTTCCTGCATTGGCCACCGGTACTCTCTCGCGGTCATACACGCATAGTATACGGTGTGAGTGTATGCTTATTCAGCGTATTGTCACACGCATGGTATGCTAGTGCATGTATTTCTCTTATTGCCTCTCTGTGCTCTTGGATTTCCTTAATAGGGTAATGCCCTCTTTTGATTGCAATTATGCCCTCAAGCCTCGTTTCGTTTGCTCTTATACAGCCGATTTCGTGTAATCTGCCCTGCCCTGTCCCTTGTGTTTGTTTTACGTATATTCTTTTATCAGTTCCATGCATGTGTGTGTTTTTTTTTTATGCAGCGACTTTGCTTTTCTTTTGTTTGAATGTGGTTCATTTATTTTCGGACTCAGCTCGCATCTTTTATTGGCCGTTTGACATCTTTTCTTGTTGGCGATTACTGAGAATATTTTCGTTCATGTTGGCGGATTAGGGCATCTTTTCGTTCCCTTTTTTTTTCTATATATGTATATATATTTTTTTTTTTTATTGACCCGTTCCGCATCTGTTCTTATTCTCCATTTCTTAATCTATTTCCCCCCTTATTATACCCTTTTTTTCCTATAAACTCTTACTACCCCCTGCGATATCCTAATTCTATACTTAATTTGACTCGCTTATACTATCCTAACTCTCCGCGGCCCTCCTTGTTGCATTAATTCATTTATTATTTCGGCCACCCTCACTGGCCACTCCTCTGGCTCTACCTCTCGTGCCCTTCTGGCAGCGGGCATGATAACTGTCGTGCCATTTCTGGCCTTCTATCTGATGTGTGCCCCGTGGGTGCCGACATTTGTCGCCTCATTGCCGGCCGTGGCCATACCCACGGGCACTCGAGGTGGACTTCCCGCTGCAGCTCAACTTGCTCTTGTCGTTGTTGGCGTTCTATCATCCATGCTAGCCTTTTTCTGGCTCGTGCCAATTGTTCGGCCTCCTGTAGCAGCTGTCGCTCGGCTTCTTGTTGCAACTCCATCTGTTGCTGCCACCACTGGGCCTGTACCCATTGCACGTGCCGTTCCGCCTCCTGCATTTGCTCCACTCGTTGGCACACCCACATGTGCTGCCAGCGAATGTCGCTCAGCGCAGCGTTTACCGCTTCCCTCTCTGCCCGGTCCGCCTGGTATCGTGTCGGCTCGCCTGGAGGTGGGCTGGCTCCTCCATCAACCGCACCATCCTCAGCCACGGCCGCCTCCCCCCGATTCGCTGGCTTCCGACATATTGTCCACCATACGAAACGGAGTCGGCGTCGGGAGTGGCTCCCATGCATGTGCCTGCGGCGCTATGTGTGCCTTATGCTGGTCGCACGGTGCATATTCTGCCGGACTGCTCTGACCGCTGCGCGCCTCGTCCCCGACCTCTTCCTGCTAATCCGGATCGCCTCGTCCAGCTCTCTCCACATTGCCTCCTCGTCGGCTTCGTCGTCTTGGCGGTGGTTTGCCATAACCGACTCCGCCTCGCTTTCTTCCTCCGACAGGTACCCGCTGTCCTCACCACTTCCTCCGTCCTCATCGAACTCCTCATCCGAGGAGGCGGTGATGTCCGGATTTATAATGTCCGGCTCATCGTCGTCGGACCCCTCCTCGGACTCGTGCCAGTCACCGCGTTCCATATTGGCCCGCGGTGCCGCACCTCGTCGAACTACGCCTTCATCCTGGCCATTTTTTGCGTTAAAAGCATTCATTTTTTTTTTTGTGTGTACTCGCCGAGTGTTAAACTTTGAGTGTCTCTTGCTTATGACATTGGCCTGCATGAAACCTCGCATCCTTGGCAATCGGTCATTTTTGTTCTATTCACAGATATTTAGGCTTCGGATTTGATCTCCACCTTGCCCTTCCTCTCCTATCATAGTTGCATATTCTAATGCGTCGTGATGCTTCACCATTACATGCGTAATACCGTGCGCATGTGTGTGTGCGTCGCGATGCTCCACTATTTCATGCGTAATATCGTGCGCATGTGTAGGTGCGTTTCCCCCTCTTTTTTTTTTGATGCAGTCATACCATTACGTGTGCTCCAATTAACGATAGTTGGGCCTCCGCATATGTGTTGGTATTGACTCTCTGCTTGTCTCCATTTCTTCTATGTCGTTTTTTTTTTTTTTTTGATTCGCTGCCAGTTTCTAAGTTTCTATTTATGCATGCATATTTGATTATATGTATCGTTACGATATTCGCATATCTTCGTCTTACTCCGAGATGCGGTTTGCGACTTTGCTATTTTGAGGTTCCCATTTTTTTTTTTTTTTATATGATTCCAATGCACTTTGAGATTTTCAGCTCTATATCATGTTTTTGAGTTCCCTGTTCAGCCGGCCGGTCTGTGCAGATTTCTCGCCGCTATGTCATCAGAGTCGTCCATACTCATTGTTCATCTAGTTTCTTGCCATCCTCTTCCTCACATATTTGTTACTTCATCTGGCTGATATAAGCTTCTACTCATAAGCTTCTGCTCTCTTACGTGAGGGTCGTGTTTTTTCATAGCTCCTGAGTTTTTATCAATATTTATTGTTTTCTCTCAATTTTTAATTGTGCTTAGTCTGTTTACATTTTCGTTGGTGTGGTTTGCTTGAGACCCGTGTGTTTTATTTTATTAAATTAACTAGTTTTTTTTCGTGATTAGTGTTTGGTGCATTTTATATATATATTTTTTTTTCCCCTTTTCTCTCTCGTCATTGCTTCTGTAGTTACTCCCCTCACCGCTCCGATCATACCATCAGTGCTAGTGTTTTTTTTTTTATTATTTTATTTTTGTTGTTCTCTCTTCTTTGTGCTTGTGCTCAGCTTCTCTGCCGCGTAATTACTTTTGTAACGCCGCCTCTCAAAGCTTGGCTTATAAATGTTCTTGCACTCTTTCTTGTGCTGTGTACTCTAGCTGTCTCTTTGTTTTATTTGTATTTATTGATTTTATATCAATAATTATCTTAGTGCTTTGTATTTAAATTTTCAATTTTGTATATATTTTTGCCTTGTGTTCCTTTTGGCGTTTCAATGGCTTGTTGTCTACCTACTTGCAAGCATTCTGATCCCCTTGATGATCAGTATAGAGCAATATCGTGTTGGCTCTGCGATAATCTTATTCACTTAAAATGTGCTGGCCTCAATGGCCGCGACTACGACAAATTTTCTGGTTTGTCTGTGTCTAAGCCTGAGCTTGGCTTAATGCGCTGGACTTGCCCATCTTGTGCCAGCCAGCAGCTTGATTTTAGCCGTATGTATAGGGATCTTCGTTTAAAGTTTCTTTCTTTAAACAAACTGGCCAAACAGCTGCCTAACGAGTGTGAATCTAGCGTACATTTATTGTCGCAATTTAAGTTTAATCCACCTTCTGAGAAGTTACCCAAGAAATGTACCCTTGAGTTGCCTCGTAAGCAGTCGCCAGCACTCTCTATTACATCGTCTCCCATTTTACTTTCGCCTACACCATCTTCTTGTCCCTCTTTATGTTCTTCTTTTTAGATTGAAGTACCCATTACAAGCCCTGGTATACCTCAATCTATCCCTCACGGGAACTCTGATCAATCACAGGATCATGCTGGCTCTCAATCACTTGCGGATCCCAATGCTCCTCCGCCTCCACTAACTGTAGTGCCTCATCGCAAACAATTATTTATCTCTAGGCTTGCTCCAGATACTTCTGAGTCGTCTGTGGCAGCTTACATTGGTAATATATACCCTGCTAAGGTTTTAATTCAAAAGTTTAAGTTTTCAAGGCCTCGCGAAATCTCCTCTTGTAAAGTTAAAGTACCAAATGAGTATTTTTCAGCTATGGATGACACTAATTTCTGGCCAGAGGGCCTAGTTGTACACGAGTTTGCGCCCAATAAGCGCTCCCGTCCGTTGCCTGTCCACCTTCCTAATTTATCTTCTGCTTCAAAAAACTAATAACGTCTAGTCTTTGCATTCATTATCAAAATGTAAGAGGACTTCTTACCAAGCTCTCGAACCTGTTCTGTGATAGCCAAACTTTTTCGGCTGACATATTAGCTTTCTCTGAAACTTGGCTTAACTCCTCTATTTTGGATAATGAAATTCTTTCTAATAACTTTATTTCTTATAGGCTTGATCGTGTTGGTCGTCGTGGCGGTGGAGTACTCATTGCTCGAATCTGTGTTCAAGTGTCGTGCCGATTGATCTGCCCTTAGGTGTTGAGTTTATTTGCGTCGAAGTTACATGTTCCAACTTTAGCTTATATATTTCTTGTTCATATATTCCTCCAGCTTCTGATATCATGACCTATATGCACCATGCTGATGCTTTGCAAACTATTTTTAATAGTCTTAAAGATCGTGATTTCCTTATAGTTTTAGGTGATTTCAACTTGCCTAATATTTCTTGGCTTGTTCATGATAATCTATCTTTCTTAATTCCTTCATCTCAACATGTTTTTCTTGATTGCCTACTTGAATGTCCGCTATATCAGTTGAATTCTTTCCTTAACTCTTCTAAAAGAATCCTTGATCTTGTTTTTGTCCCTGATCCCACTGTTAGTGCTGTATCCCGAACACAGCCCCTAGTGAAACCTGAAGATCCTTATCACCCTACCATTGAAGTTACTATTTCTTACAATTCCGTTACTAAATCACTTAATAACATCGCAAATTCTCGTCGTAGATGTTTTCGTAAAACAAATTTCAATCTTCTTAATAGCCTTATTTTCTCTTTTGATTGGTCATTTCTATTTGAGTGCTGCGATATAGATTGTGCAGTGAAGTTTTTCTACTCTGCTCTTAATTATCTAATTGATAAATGCGTTCCTTATGTGAATGTCTCTACCGTCTCCAGCGCGCCAGTCTGGTTCACACGTAGGCTCTCTAATCTCCGCAAAATTAAATCGAGATATTTTAAAAGATTTAAAAAAACTGGTTCGCGACTTGACTATGCAAATTACTGTATAGCCAAATCTTAATTTTGTCTTTTAAACACTCAATGCTACAATAATTATATCGTTCGCTGTAAGGTTGAATTTTATAAGAACCCCAAAAGATTTTACAACTTTGTTAATTCCAAAAGACGCTCTAATATACTACCTTCCACCTTCAGACTTAATGACCAGACTGCTAATAATGACTCAGATATTGCAGATCTGTTTGCTAAATTCTTTCAGTCGACTTATTCTACTACTGTTTCGGATCCCACAACCTATCCCTTTTCAATCCCACATTTAAATTGTATGTTTTTTCCTAGTATTACTGAAGACTGTATTATCTCTGTATTATCTGATAATATACCTAGTTGCATCCTTAAAATGTGTTCGATTTCCCTATCTAAGCCTTTATCTCGGTTATTCCTTATATCGAGTGAGACTTGTAGCTTTCCCGATATTTGGAAGGAGTCTTTTATTATTCCGCTTTTTAAAAAGGGTAGCAAATCGGATGTTTCTAACTACCGTGGCATTGCCAAACTTTCGGCAACACCTACGCTGTCTGAGAAAATTATTACGTCTTCCCTTCAACACCTATCCAGATCCACTATTTCTCCTTGTCAGCATGGCTTCATGAAAGGTCGTTCGTCGCTTAGTAACCTTTTTAGAATTGACTACCCTTATACACCATGGCTTCCGTAAAAAGTGTCAAACTGATGTTATTTTTACTGGCTTTCGATACGGTTGATCATTCTATGCTTCTCGCGAAACTTAACATCATGGGTTTTTCCCCGAAACTGTTGGCTTGGTTGAAGTCGTATCTTATTGGCAGAACCCAAAAGGTGTCTTTTCGTTCCTCATTATCTAAAACTATTAAAGTTACGTCAGGTGTACCCCAAGGCAGTCATCTGGGCCCACTGTTATTTACCCTGTTTATAAATGATTTACCATTGGCCTTGGTTCACTCACGCGTGCTCATGTTTGCGGATGACGTCAAGATTTGTTATTCCTATAATGATCCTTCTTTCCAACAGTACTTGCAATCTGATCTGGATGCGTTCTGTGATTGGTGCCACGTTAATAAATTACACCTGAATGCCTCTAAGTGTTCTTTTATGACTTTCAGTCGTTTGTCTCCGTTCCTAGCTCATTACTCCATTAAGTCTGTTCTGTTAGATTGTGTACCATCCTTTAAAGACATAGGCGTTATGTTTGACCCAAAACTTTCATTTAATGTTCATATTGCTTCAATTGTCAATAGAGCATGCAGCCTTCTGGGCTTTATTAAACGTTGGGCCAATGAATTTGATGATCCCGATGTAACAAAGGTTTTATACACTTCGTTAGTTCGCCCTATTCTCGAATATTGCTCGCCAGTGTGGAACCCGCAATATGATGTTCACCAGCGTAGTATTGAATCGGTACAGAAGCAATTCCTTAAGTTTGCGTTACGCGGTCTTAATTGGGACCCGAGTCTTCGCCTACCTTCTTATTCTGACAGACTTCTTCTTATTAATCTCACTTCACTTTACAACCGTAGGCTCGTTTTTGGCATTCTCTTTCTCCATAAACTAGTCAACGGCGAAGTCATTTCCACTAATTTACTAAGTACGCTATATTTTTGTGTTCCCTCACGTCGGACCAGAAACTTTTTTCCTATTTACCTTAGTAGATGTCTGACTAACTACTCTCTTCACGAACCTTTTCGTGTTCTTTGCCAATCTTTTAACAACCTTTCTCACCTAATTTCTCCTCATCTTTCTGTCACTTCTCTTCGCGCTATACTTTTTAATCATCTACAGCGAAACCAATGAAAATATTCTGGACTTGGATTGGCTGCAACTCATCCCTGACCACATTGGCTGTGAATCGGGGCATAGCTGGCACCTTATGCAAATAAAACACCTCCACCGGGTCGGGGATGTTTAGTTGTGTATATAGCTAAGCTATCTTTTTCAATTAATTACTATCTGTCTTTAGCTTAAGCTTTTTCGTCGACTGCTGTGTTAGTTGACGTAAATAAATAAATACCGCACCGCTGTTATAATCTTAAGTGTTTTCCACAGAGTGTGGATGCATGTTTTGTTTGATATTAAGCAATAATCTGAATCTTTATGACTTAGTTTTGTTTTTATGTTTTTGTTTCGTTTTGTATATTTCTTCGGTCAATCTGATTTGGTGAAGCCATTTCAGATGAACACGATGTTTAATCTTAAACATTCTGCCAAGGGCCGCCAAATGCGACGTTTTGGAATTTATTTTTATAGTTAATTAAACATAGTTACAAATGTTTATTAATATTATCATTAGTAAGAAAACTATTGTTAAAGAAGCATATAAAGTTACATTATGGACACTCAAACCTAATTAATCTGATGTTCCTTTACCGATTGTAACTGACTTCCTATTCTTACAAATTCTGCTGTATGGTTTACTTCTTCTTCTACTGGATTTCATTTATTTTATATTTGGCATATTACTAATATCGCCCAATGCTTAACAATTTTTGTTTCGGGATATCTACCCACTGCTGATGTGCATTACTATGTTGACTTCTAGCCTTTTTATATGGTGGAGAATTTAAAAAATAACTACTTTTAGCGGACGTTGACGATACCATGCGCAGTACGTTCAAGTGGCCCCTACGACACCAGGACAAAGCCTGTTACGCGCGAGCCCAAGCAGATAACTGCCCACCTCCCACCCGACCGACCGAGGGGTGCAGCCGTAAAACGCACGGCGCGAATCGCGTGGACAAATACACAAGAGAAAAAACAGACAAACAAATAATACTATAGTTATCTATTAACTAAATGGGATAGGATAGATGTTTTAAGCATATTGATAGAAAACTCTGAGCTGATTACAGGGAAAAGAAGGTTGTAATCAGAGCAGAGGACCCTAAAAGGTTCATGCATGGCATAGTTAGAAGAACAACGACTAAGGGATAATGGTATCAAAGGATGTCTACTCCGTCTACATGGTACCGACAGATTTACCTGAGCTAATAACTCAGGCGAGTCGATATCACCAATTAGGAGCTTGTGCATGAAAATTGCACCAAGCATGGTTCTACGGTTAGTTAGGGAAGGAAGGTTAATCAAGAGAAGTCTACTAGAATACGAAGGCAAATTGACATTGCGATCCCAGCTTAAGCCACGAAGAGCAAATAGCAAGAACTGCTTTTGAACGGATTCAAGTCTAATCTGGTGCGACTCATATTGAGGTGACCAAATGCAAGATCCATACTCTAAAATAGGACGGACAAGCGAAGTAAAAAGAACTTTAGTTGTATAGGGGTCATCGAATTCTTTTGACCATCTTTTAATGAAACCCAGGACACTCATGGCCTTTGAGACCGTGGTGGAAATATGGGTGTTAAAATTTAATATATGGTCCATAAGTACGCCCAAATCATTCATATTATTTAGACGTTCTAAAGGTCTATTGTTTAGAAAATAAGTGACCAGTTGAGGAGAGTTACGAAAAAAAGTCATTACCTTACATTTGGTAGTGTTAAGATTTAGTAGATTAAACTGGCACCAGGATTGAAAGTTTTTAAGATCAGCTTGTAGCCGACTAAATGAATCTGTATCTTTATACGTAAAACAAAGCTTGACATCGTCAGCATACATAAGCACACGCGAATGAACAATGACTGATGGAAGATCGTTAATGAATAGTGTGAAAAGCAGAGGGCCAAGATGACTACCTTGAGGTACACCAGAAGTCACAGGAATGGAAACGGAAAAAGAAGACTTAAAAAGTAACTTCTGTTTTCTATTTGTTAAATATTCTCGAACCCAAGATAGGAAAAGGGGTGGAAACCCAATGTCGCTCAGCTTCGAAAGTAATAGGGTATGATTAACGGAATCAAAGGCTTTGCTGAAGTCAGTGTATATGACATCAGTTTGTTTACCATTTTTGAACCCCTTGATAATTATTGATGTAAATTCTAAAAGGTTAGTGGTTGTAGATCTACGTTTCACAAACCCATGTTGGGATGGCGAAATAATAGAGCTGCAAAAATGTTGCAATTGAGAAGTTATAATTTTCTCAAAAGCTTTCGGAATAGCGGACAATTTTGAGATACCCCTATAGTTAGAGGCTTCGGACTTTTTGTAATTTTTATGCAGAAGAATGATATACGACTCCTTCCAAATAGATGGAAAAGAGGAAGATTCGACAGACAATAGAAACAATTTTAAAATGGGTTTACATAATGCGTTTGCACAGAACCTGAGTACACATCCAGGAAGACCATCTGGCCCCGGAGAATAAACGGGTTTAACTAATTTAAGTTCGCTAAGAATAGAACCTTCATCAATCACTGGATTGAAAATGCAATTAGCCTTTTCTAAATGATAAGGATACGGACTTGCTCGATATTCCGTTGAGGAATAAGTTGTTTTGAAAAAACTCGCAAACATATCGGCAATTGCCTGATCAGTGCTCGCTTTTTTATTTTGAAAAGACAAAAAAGATGGGTGCACAGAGGTCTTACGTTTAGAATTAACAAAATTATAAAATTGTTTAGGGTCAGAAGAAAACTGAAGCTTACACCGCTGAAGATAATTCTTATAGCATTGCGTATTAAGCATCATGAATTTTGAACGAGCGACTGCATACAGAGCATAGTCTGATGAACGACGTGTTTTTTGAAACTTCTTATAATATCGTGTCTTCACATTTTTCAAATTGCACAGCTCACGAGAGAACCAGGGAGGTTTGTTAAGCCGCTCCAGCCTACCAAGAGGCACACAAATATCAAAGATTGAATTCAGAGTATCATAGAAAAAACGAACAGCTGAGTTCATATCTCTACAATTGTACAGATAAGACCAATCGGTAGTAGCAATGCTTTCATTAAGGCTGGCAAAGTCAGTCTTATGAAAGCACCTAGTTAGAGGTAACTCATTTGAACCAAGTAATGGTGAAAGCAAGGGCAGATCAATTTTTAAATTTAATGTAGGATGAAATTTGTCTTCTGGAAGAACAAATGGTTCGATCCTGGAAACCTCACAATAAGAAGAATCCAATACAAAAATAAGATCTAACGATTTTCCATTAGAATTTAAGACAGGATTGACTTGGGATAAAGATAAGCCTAGAAGGCCATCAATAAAATCATGTGACAAAGAGGGCAGCAACATGGTACATTCATCTGTTTGTGACCAGGCTAAAGCGGGTAAATTAAAATCACCTAAAACTATGAACATGTCTTGACTGGAAACCAAAGAGGAGACAAACTGAATTGCCTCTAAATGATTTGAATATACCACCATGTCTGACAATGGTGGAATATAGGAACAAGTAATAAAAGCATTAAAAGATTTAAAATTTACTTTAACACCGACAAACTCAATCTCCTGGGTACTAGAAAATTGAATCATTTCAGACGATAAAGCAGCATCAACAGCTATCAGAACGCCACCACCTATGCGAGAAATCCGGTCACGTCTGAATATAGAAAAGTTTGTGGGAAAAACCGATGCATCAGCAATATCAGGTTTAAGCCACGTCTCTGTAAACGCTAGAATGATATGCTCAAAATATAACTACTTTTACTTTTCGACTTGTTCCAATCTGATCTTTGCTCCACTTTTTTTAAATATTGCTGATAGTTAAAATATGAGTTGTTATTTTGTTTATTCTTAGATGTTGTCCTTTAGAATTAGGATATCGCAGGGGGTAGTAAGAGTTTATAGGGAAAAAAGGGTATAATAAGGGGGGAAATAGATTAAGAAATGGAGAATAAGAACAGATGCGGAACGGGTCAATAAAAAAAAAATATATATATATAGAAAAAAAAGGGAACGAAAAGATGCCCTAATCCGCCAACATGAACGAAAATATTCTCAGTAATCGCCAACAAGAAAAGATGCCAAACGGCCAATAAAAGATGCGAGCTGAGTCCGAAAATAAATGAACCACATTCAAACAAAAGAAAAGCAAAGTCGCTGCGTACAATTGGGAAGATGCGTGGGAAGCATAATACGAGAAGTCGGCAATCACAGATACGATATACGACCAAGGCTAGCACTGGTCGATCGAACCGCCTCAAGGCAAATGATTTACGATCAAACATGGCCAATCGAACCACATGCAACCGCTGGCGATTTCGTACAAGCGGGAAGATGCGTGGCAAGCATAATACACGAAATCGGCAATCACAGATACGATATACGACCAAGTCTAGCACTGGTCGATCGAACCGACTCAAGGCAAACGATCTACGATCAAACATGGCCAATCGAACCACACGCAACCGCTGGCGATTCGTACAAGCGGGAAGATGCGTGGGAAGCATAATACACGAAATCGGCTGTATAAGAGCAAACGAAACGAGGCTTGAGGGCATAATTGCAATCAAAAGAGGGCATTACCCTATTAAGGAAATCCAAGAGCACAGAGAGGCAATAAGAGAAATACATGCACTAGCATACCATGCGTGTGACAATACGCTGAATAAGCATACACTCACACCGTATACTATGCGTGTATGACCGCGAGAGAGTACCGGTGGCCAATGCAGGAACTCTCTGACTACGTCACGCATGCGAGGCCGAAAGCAGTTAGATCGCGAACAGCCGAAATCATGCGAACAAAAGAGCATGGTGCCGAAACGAAAACAAGTCAGGGCTATGCTTGTGAATCGGGGAGTAGGGGGGAGAGCATGAACGCAAGAAACGATAATGGCTTGTGGATTTGTAAGGGGAATATGCAAGCCGAAGGGGGAGGGATGAGCAATGGGGAAGCCCTCTATCCAATGGATACGATATGCGCGTTGGATTGCGATACAGATAAAAGCATGGTCGATGCGTGGGATTGGGTATGCATCCTTTATAGATTTTGCGTTAATCTGTCTGAAATCTACGCATAATCTCCATTTGCCTGTCTGTTTCTTTCTCACCATCACTATGGGTGAGCTATATGGGCTTTGTGATGGTTCTATGCATCCCATTATCAACAGTTCGTCGACCTTTGCTTTGATTTCTCCTTGTATTTTTTGATTTTTTGGGTAATACCTTTGTTTTATTGGGATATCATCCTTTATCGTTATGCGATGTATCCCCACCTGCTTGGGCTCGCGCGTAACAGGCTTTGTCCTGGTGTCGTAGGGGCCACTTGAACGTACTGCGCATAGTATCGTCAACGTCCGCTGGAATTGACAGTCCCTTAACTTTTCCCAATTCCTTCAACTCATGACTAAGAAAACTTTGTATTTCTTGTTGTTCACCATTCTGAGTCACCATGATGGATATTCTTTCCACCAGCCTGCACTTTGTGGCCTCCACACGATATTTCTGTGTTCATGATCCTGAGGAAATTCCACCCTAAGATCAGTGCATCCATTCCCTCTGGCATGATAAGGAATGGCATGTGAATATTCTTATTCCCGAATCTCACGTATCCTGTCCATTGCTCTTCAATGTCTCGCACCTTTCCGTCTGCCATGTACACCTGCTTGTGGGTGATCTCCCATTTCCCTTTATTCCTCACTGTTTCCAACATCTGCTTGCTGATGAAACTACTCGTGGCTCCGGAATCAATTGTCGCTTTCATCTGGATTCTGGCTACCTCGATAATCGCTGACAATTGATCCTCTTCCTCTACTAGTTGACCTATTTGTAGTGAGGAGCTTGTTGGCTGGGTCCCTGCTCGCCCCGGATAGGCTGGAACCGCCTTTCGTTTCCCGAACTCCAACAACATTCGTTTGTTCTTTTCCCAATCTTTCCACACTGCCAGCAGAAATTGAGTCTCTGATTGTTGCAGGTTCGGCACAACAAAATTTATTTTGTGCCCCGGTGAAATTAGAACTCGTTTATTTGATTAAATGGTTTTAGATCACGTATTTATTTATAATATTTGTGCTCGGCTGGGTATGACTAATTTCTCTAATTTCTCTAATTTCTCTGGAGCGCTGATTGTGGTTTGGGTCCTTCGATGCTTGCTCCAGTCCGTCTCTCGTTCCTTGTGTCTCCGCTTGTTCCTATTTCAGACTCGCGATGTAAGTACTTCGCCTGATATCTCCCTTTTCAGAATATCTCTGGATCGCTGATTGGCCTTTGGATGTATGCTATGGCTTTTCTCTCACGTTCCTGGCGTATCCTGATCTTCTAGGGACGTTGCTTCCACCTCAGTGCCTCCAGCCGTGTTTTAAAGATGGTCTTTGCGTGCTCGTGGCCTCCAGGATAAATCCCGTAGACGTTTGTCGTGCAGCAGGATTTTCTCAGCGATTGGTATTGGTCAGGATATATAGATCCTAGAATTTCGGCAGTAGGATATATCCTCGTGCCTTCCAATGTGCTGTGGATCGCCCTGGAGAGAAGTCTTATTTTAGCGCCTGGGCACGGTGTTCTAGTCCTATTCCAAGGACTTGTTGGTTATCTGATAATTTGAGAGGTTACTCGTAAGGCCTTTCCAATTATTCTATCTTTCCTTGATCCTTTTCACAGAATTTGTTTCACTAGCATGAGTTTTTAAGGTTACTCGTAAGGCCTTAAAACTCCCTTGGTTGATCACGACTTGTTGACTTGATGATTTCCTTGATGGGTGTTGCCTTTATATAGGCAGCTCCCACGGCCTCAGGAATTAATTGGTGTAGTACCGCTATACAGCTGGTACTTTTCCATCGGCCCTCTGCTTTCACCCACGCATCGACTTGTTGCTACGCGTGGTGAAAGTCCCGTAAATCCTTGGCGCCTATGTGTCCACCTTCTTTGTGGCTGCGCGCCCATTCGTTTCCTTGTCCTTGTCTTTCTCCCTTGGCT
Source organism: Drosophila insularis (assembly GCA_018903935.1). Taxonomy (NCBI): domain Eukaryota; kingdom Metazoa; phylum Arthropoda; class Insecta; order Diptera; family Drosophilidae; genus Drosophila; species Drosophila insularis. The sequence goes on from JAEIFP010000859.1 coordinate 229,902, forward strand.
ACATTGGCTTCTATCACTTTCTCATATTGGCGTCGCTTTCCTACTGGCCGCCCATCTTATCCCGTTGACTTTCACTGCTTTCTTTTCTCTGGCGGCGCTGCCGTCGCCCGTCGCTCCCCTTGATCCACTCGCTTCCAACAACTTCGCCCACATTCCCCCCAAATTAGAACTAGACATATGTACATATATTTGTTGTATTCGATTTAATCTATTATTTAACGATAATTAGCCTGATTAATTTAATACATAATGGTGGTTGATTTTATCTGTATCGCAATCCAACGCGCATATCGTATCCATTGGATAGAGGGCTTCCCCATTGCTCATCCCTCCCCCTTCGGCTTGCATATTCCCCTTACAAATCCACAAGCCATTATCGTTTCTTGCGTTCATGCTCTCCCCCCTACTCCCCGATTCACAAGCATAGCCCTGACTTGTTTTCGTTTCGGCACCATGCTCTTTTGTTCGCATGATTTCGGCTGTTCGCGATCTAACTGCTTTCGGCCTCGCATGCGTGACGTAGTCAGAGAGTTCCTGCATTGGCCACCGGTACTCTCTCGCGGTCATACACGCATAGTATACGGTGTGAGTGTATGCTTATTCAGCGTATTGTCACACGCATGGTATGCTAGTGCATGTATTTCTCTTATTGCCTCTCTGTGCTCTTGGATTTCCTTAATAGGGTAATGCCCTCTTTTGATTGCAATTATGCCCTCAAGCCTCGTTTCGTTTGCTCTTATACAGCCGATTTCGTGTAATCTGCCCTGCCCTGTCCCTTGTGTTTGTTTTACGTATATTCTTTTATCAGTTCCATGCATGTGTGTGTTTTTTTTTTATGCAGCGACTTTGCTTTTCTTTTGTTTGAATGTGGTTCATTTATTTTCGGACTCAGCTCGCATCTTTTATTGGCCGTTTGACATCTTTTCTTGTTGGCGATTACTGAGAATATTTTCGTTCATGTTGGCGGATTAGGGCATCTTTTCGTTCCCTTTTTTTTCTATATATGTATATATATTTTTTTTTTTATTGACCCGTTCCGCATCTGTTCTTATTCTCCATTTCTTAATCTATTTCCCCCCTTATTATACCCTTTTTTTCCTATAAACTCTTACTACCCCCTGCGATATCCTAATTCTATACTTAATTTGACTCGCTTATACTATCCTAACTCTCCGCGGCCCTCCTTGTTGCATTAATTCATTTATTATTTCGGCCACCCTCACTGGCCACTCCTCTGGCTCTACCTCTCGTGCCCTTCTGGCAGCGGGCATGATAACTGTCGTGCCATTTCTGGCCTTCTATCTGATGTGTGCCCCGTGGGTGCCGACATTTGTCGCCTCATTGCCGGCCGTGGCCATACCCACGGGCACTCGAGGTGGACTTCCCGCTGCAGCTCAACTTGCTCTTGTCGTTGTTGGCGTTCTATCATCCATGCTAGCCTTTTTCTGGCTCGTGCCAATTGTTCGGCCTCCTGCCGCATCCTTTCCTCCTGTAGCAGCTGTCGCTCGGCTTCTTGTTGCAACTCCATCTGTTGCTGCCACCACTGGGCCTGTACCCATTGCACGTGCCGTTCCGCCTCCTGCATTTGCTCCACTCGTTGGCACACCCACATGTGCTGCCAGCGAATGTCGCTCAGCGCAGCGTTTACCGCTTCCCTCTCTGCCCGGTCCGCCTGGTATCGTGTCGGCTCGCCTGGAGGTGGGCTGGCTCCTCCATCAACCGCACCATCCTCAGCCACGGCCGCCTCCCCCGATTCGCTGGCTTCCGACATATTGTCCACCATACGAAACGGAGTCGGCGTCGGGAGTGGCTCCCATGCATGTGCCTGCGGCGCTATGTGTGCCTTATGCTGGTCGCACGGTGCATATTCTGCCGGACTGCTCTGACCGCTGCGCGCCTCGTCCCCGACCTCTTCCTGCTAATCCGGATCGCCTCGTCCAGCTCTCTCCACATTGCCTCCTCGTCGGCTTCGTCGTCTTGGCGGTGGTTTGCCATAACCGACTCCGCCTCGCTTTCTTCCTCCGACAGGTACCCGCTGTCCTCACCACTTCCTCCGTCCTCATCGAACTCCTCATCCGAGGAGGCGGTGATGTCCGGATTTATAATGTCCGGCTCATCGTCGTCGGACCCCTCCTCGGACTCGTGCCAGTCACCGCGTTCCATATTGGCCCGCGGTGCCGCACCTCGTCGAACTACGCCTTCATCCTGGCCATTTTTTGCGTTAAAAGCATTCATTTTTTTTTTGTGTGTACTCGCCGAGTGTTAAACTTTGAGTGTCTCTTGCTTATGACATTGGCCTGCATGAAACCTCGCATCCTTGGCAATCGGTCATTTTTGTTCTATTCACAGATATTTAGGCTTCGGATTTGATCTCCACCTTGCCCTTCCTCTCCTATCATAGTTGCATATTCTAATGCGTCGTGATGCTTCACCATTACATGCGTAATACCGTGCGCATGTGTGTGTGCGTCGCGATGCTCCACTATTTCATGCGTAATATCGTGCGCATGTGTAGGTGCGTTTCCCCTCCTTTTTTTTTTGATGCAGTCATACCATTACGTGTGCTCCAATTAACGATAGTTGGGCCTCCGCATATGTGTTGGTATTGACTCTCTGCTTGTCTCCATTTCTTCTATGTCGTTTTTTTTTTTTTTTGATTCGCTGCCAGTTTCTAAGTTTCTATTTATGCATGCATATTTGATTATATGTATCGTTACGATATTCGCATATCTTCGTCTTACTCCGAGATGCGGTTTGCGACTTTGCTATTTTGAGGTTCCCATTTTTTTTTTTTTTTATATGATTCCAATGCACTTTGAGATTTTCAGCTCTATATCATGTTTTTGAGTTCCCTGTTCAGCCGGCCGGTCTGTGCAGATTTCTCGCCGCTATGTCATCAGAGTCGTCCATACTCATTGTTCATCTAGTTTCTTGCCATCCTCTTCCTCACATATTTGTTACTTCATCTGGCTGATATAAGCTTCTACTCATAAGCTTCTGCTCTCTTACGTGAGGGTCGTGTTTTTTCATAGCTCCTGAGTTTTTATCAATATTTATTGTTTTCTCTCAATTTTTAATTGTGCTTAGTCTGTTTACATTTTCGTTGGTGTGGTTTGCTTGAGACCCGTGTGTTTTATTTTATTAAATTAACTAGTTTTTTTTCGTGATTAGTGTTTGGTGCATTTTATATATATATTTTTTTTTTCCCCTTTTCTCTCTCGTCATTGCTTCTGTAGTTACTCCCCTCACCGCTCCGATCATACCATCAGTGCTAGTGTTTTTTTTTTTATTATTTTATTTTTGTTGTTCTCTCTTCTTTGTGCTTGTGCTCAGCTTCTCTGCCGCGTAATTACTTTTGTAACGCCGCCTCTCAAAGCTTGGCTTATAAATGTTCTTGCACTCTTTCTTGTGCTGTGTACTCTAGCTGTCTCTTTGTTTTATTTGTATTTATTGATTTTATATCAATAATTATCTTAGTGCTTTGTATTTAAATTTTCAATTTTGTATATATTTTTGCCTTGTGTTCCTTTTGGCGTTTCAATGGCTTGTTGTCTACCTACTTGCAAGCATTCTGATCCCCTTGATGATCAGTATAGAGCAATATCGTGTTGGCTCTGCGATAATCTTATTCACTTAAAATGTGCTGGCCTCAATGGCCGCGACTACGACAAATTTTCTGGTTTGTCTGTGTCTAAGCCTGAGCTTGGCTTAATGCGCTGGACTTGCCCATCTTGTGCCAGCCAGCAGCTTGATTTTAGCCGTATGTATAGGGATCTTCGTTTAAAGTTTCTTTCTTTAAACAAACTGGCCAAACAGCTGCCTAACGAGTGTGAATCTAGCGTACATTTATTGTCGCAATTTAAGTTTAATCCACCTTCTGAGAAGTTACCCAAGAAATGTACCCTTGAGTTGCCTCGTAAGCAGTCGCCAGCACTCTCTATTACATCGTCTCCCATTTTACTTTCGCCTACACCATCTTCTTGTCCCTCTTTATGTTCTTCTTTTTAGATTGAAGTACCCATTACAAGCCCTGGTATACCTCAATCTATCCCTCACGGGAACTCTGATCAATCACAGGATCATGCTGGCTCTCAATCACTTGCGGATCCCAATGCTCCTCCGCCTCCACTAACTGTAGTGCCTCATCGCAAACAATTATTTATCTCTAGGCTTGCTCCAGATACTTCTGAGTCGTCTGTGGCAGCTTACATTGGTAATATATACCCTGCTAAGGTTTTAATTCAAAAGTTTAAGTTTTCAAGGCCTCGCGAAATCTCCTCTTGTAAAGTTAAAGTACCAAATGAGTATTTTTCAGCTATGGATGACACTAATTTCTGGCCAGAGGGCCTAGTTGTACACGAGTTTGCGCCCAATAAGCGCTCCCGTCCGTTGCCTGTCCACCTTCCTAATTTATCTTCTGCTTCAAAAAACTAATAACGTCTAGTCTTTGCATTCATTATCAAAATGTAAGAGGACTTCTTACCAAGCTCTCGAACCTGTTCTGTGATAGCCAAACTTTTTCGGCTGACATATTAGCTTTCTCTGAAACTTGGCTTAACTCCTCTATTTTGGATAATGAAATTCTTTCTAATAACTTTATTTCTTATAGGCTTGATCGTGTTGGTCGTCGTGGCGGTGGAGTACTCATTGCTCGAATCTGTGTTCAAGTGTCGTGCCGATTGATCTGCCCTTAGGTGTTGAGTTTATTTGCGTCGAAGTTACATGTTCCAACTTTAGCTTATATATTTCTTGTTCATATATTCCTCCAGCTTCTGATATCATGACCTATATGCACCATGCTGATGCTTTGCAAACTATTTTTAATAGTCTTAAAGATCGTGATTTCCTTATAGTTTTAGGTGATTTCAACTTGCCTAATATTTCTTGGCTTGTTCATGATAATCTATCTTTCTTAATTCCTTCATCTCAACATGTTTTTCTTGATTGCCTACTTGAATGTCCGCTATATCAGTTGAATTCTTTCCTTAACTCTTCTAAAAGAATCCTTGATCTTGTTTTTGTCCCTGATCCCACTGTTAGTGCTGTATCCCGAACACAGCCCCTAGTGAAACCTGAAGATCCTTATCACCCTACCATTGAAGTTACTATTTCTTACAATTCCGTTACTAAATCACTTAATAACATCGCAAATTCTCGTCGTAGATGTTTTCGTAAAACAAATTTCAATCTTCTTAATAGCCTTATTTTCTCTTTTGATTGGTCATTTCTATTTGAGTGCTGCGATATAGATTGTGCAGTGAAGTTTTTCTACTCTGCTCTTAATTATCTAATTGATAAATGCGTTCCTTATGTGAATGTCTCTACCGTCTCCAGCGCGCCAGTCTGGTTCACACGTAGGCTCTCTAATCTCCGCAAAATTAAATCGAGATATTTTAAAAGATTTAAAAAAACTGGTTCGCGACTTGACTATGCAAATTACTGTATAGCCAAATCTTAATTTTGTCTTTTAAACACTCAATGCTACAATAATTATATCGTTCGCTGTAAGGTTGAATTTTATAAGAACCCCAAAAGATTTTACAACTTTGTTAATTCCAAAAGACGCTCTAATATACTACCTTCCACCTTCAGACTTAATGACCAGACTGCTAATAATGACTCAGATATTGCAGATCTGTTTGCTAAATTCTTTCAGTCGACTTATTCTACTACTGTTTCGGATCCCACAACCTATCCCTTTTCAATCCCACATTTAAATTGTATGTTTTTTCCTAGTATTACTGAAGACTGTATTATCTCTGTATTATCTGATAATATACCTAGTTGCATCCTTAAAATGTGTTCGATTTCCCTATCTAAGCCTTTATCTCGGTTATTCCTTATATCGAGTGAGACTTGTAGCTTTCCCGATATTTGGAAGGAGTCTTTTATTATTCCGCTTTTTAAAAAGGGTAGCAAATCGGATGTTTCTAACTACCGTGGCATTGCCAAACTTTCGGCAACACCTACGCTGTCTGAGAAAATTATTACGTCTTCCCTTCAACACCTATCCAGATCCACTATTTCTCCTTGTCAGCATGGCTTCATGAAAGGTCGTTCGTCGCTTAGTAACCTTTTAGAATTGACTACCCTTATACACCATGGCTTCCGTAAAAAGTGTCAAACTGATGTTATTTTTACTGGCTTTCGATACGGTTGATCATTCTATGCTTCTCGCGAAACTTAACATCATGGGTTTTTCCCCGAAACTGTTGGCTTGGTTGAAGTCGTATCTTATTGGCAGAACCCAAAAGGTGTCTTTTCGTTCCTCATTATCTAAAACTATTAAAGTTACGTCAGGTGTACCCCAAGGCAGTCATCTGGGCCCACTGTTATTTACCCTGTTTATAAATGATTTACCATTGGCCTTGGTTCACTCACGCGTGCTCATGTTTGCGGATGACGTCAAGATTTGTTATTCCTATAATGATCCTTCTTTCCAACAGTACTTGCAATCTGATCTGGATGCGTTCTGTGATTGGTGCCACGTTAATAAATTACACCTGAATGCCTCTAAGTGTTCTTTTATGACTTTCAGTCGTTTGTCTCCGTTCCTAGCTCATTACTCCATTAAGTCTGTTCTGTTAGATTGTGTACCATCCTTTAAAGACATAGGCGTTATGTTTGACCCAAAACTTTCATTTAATGTTCATATTGCTTCAATTGTCAATAGAGCATGCAGCCTTCTGGGCTTTATTAAACGTTGGGCCAATGAATTTGATGATCCCGATGTAACAAAGGTTTTATACACTTCGTTAGTTCGCCCTATTCTCGAATATTGCTCGCCAGTGTGGAACCCGCAATATGATGTTCACCAGCGTAGTATTGAATCGGTACAGAAGCAATTCCTTAAGTTTGCGTTACGCGGTCTTAATTGGGACCCGAGTCTTCGCCTACCTTCTTATTCTGACAGACTTCTTCTTATTAATCTCACTTCACTTTACAACCGTAGGCTCGTTTTTGGCATTCTCTTTCTCCATAAACTAGTCAACGGCGAAGTCATTTCCACTAATTTACTAAGTACGCTATATTTTTGTGTTCCCTCACGTCGGACCAGAAACTTTTTTCCTATTTACCTTAGTAGATGTCTGACTAACTACTCTCTTCACGAACCTTTTCGTGTTCTTTGCCAATCTTTTAACAACCTTTCTCACCTAATTTCTCCTCATCTTTCTGTCACTTCTCTTCGCGCTATACTTTTTAATCATCTACAGCGAAACCAATGAAAATATTCTGGACTTGGATTGGCTGCAACTCATCCCTGACCACATTGGCTGTGAATCGGGGCATAGCTGGCACCTTATGCAAATAAAACACCTCCACCGGGTCGGGGATGTTTAGTTGTGTATATAGCTAAGCTATCTTTTTCAATTAATTACTATCTGTCTTTAGCTTAAGCTTTTTCGTCGACTGCTGTGTTAGTTGACGTAAATAAATAAATACCGCACCGCTGTTATAATCTTAAGTGTTTTCCACAGAGTGTGGATGCATGTTTTGTTTGATATTAAGCAATAATCTGAATCTTTATGACTTAGTTTTGTTTTTATGTTTTTGTTTCGTTTTGTATATTTCTTCGGTCAATCTGATTTGGTGAAGCCATTTCAGATGAACACGATGTTTAATCTTAAACATTCTGCCAAGGGCCGCCAAATGCGACGTTTTGGAATTTATTTTTATAGTTAATTAAACATAGTTACAAATGTTTATTAATATTATCATTAGTAAGAAAACTATTGTTAAAGAAGCATATAAAGTTACATTATGGACACTCAAACCTAATTAATCTGATGTTCCTTTACCGATTGTAACTGACTTCCTATTCTTACAAATTCTGCTGTATGGTTTACTTCTTCTTCTACTGGATTTCATTTATTTTATATTTGGCATATTACTAATATCGCCCAATGCTTAACAATTTTTGTTTCGGGATATCTACCCACTGCTGATGTGCATTACTATGTTGACTTCTAGCCTTTTTATATGGTGGAGAATTTAAAAAATAACTACTTTTAGCGGACGTTGACGATACCATGCGCAGTACGTTCAAGTGGCCCCTACGACACCAGGACAAAGCCTGTTACGCGCGAGCCCAAGCAGATAACTGCCCACCTCCCACCCGACCGACCGAGGGGTGCAGCCGTAAAACGCACGGCGCGAATCGCGTGGACAAATACACAAGAGAAAAAACAGACAAACAAATAATACTATAGTTATCTATTAACTAAATGGGATAGGATAGATGTTTTAAGCATATTGATAGAAAACTCTGAGCTGATTACAGGGAAAAGAAGGTTGTAATCAGAGCAGAGGACCCTAAAAGGTTCATGCATGGCATAGTTAGAAGAACAACGACTAAGGGATAATGGTATCAAAGGATGTCTACTCCGTCTACATGGTACCGACAGATTTACCTGAGCTAATAACTCAGGCGAGTCGATATCACCAATTAGGAGCTTGTGCATGAAAATTGCACCAAGCATGGTTCTACGGTTAGTTAGGGAAGGAAGGTTAATCAAGAGAAGTCTACTAGAATACGAAGGCAAATTGACATTGCGATCCCAGCTTAAGCCACGAAGAGCAAATAGCAAGAACTGCTTTTGAACGGATTCAAGTCTAATCTGGTGCGACTCATATTGAGGTGACCAAATGCAAGATCCATACTCTAAAATAGGACGGACAAGCGAAGTAAAAAGAACTTTAGTTGTATAGGGGTCATCGAATTCTTTTGACCATCTTTTAATGAAACCCAGGACACTCATGGCCTTTGAGACCGTGGTGGAAATATGGGTGTTAAAATTTAATATATGGTCCATAAGTACGCCCAAATCATTCATATTATTTAGACGTTCTAAAGGTCTATTGTTTAGAAAATAAGTGACCAGTTGAGGAGAGTTACGAAAAAAAGTCATTACCTTACATTTGGTAGTGTTAAGATTTAGTAGATTAAACTGGCACCAGGATTGAAAGTTTTTAAGATCAGCTTGTAGCCGACTAAATGAATCTGTATCTTTATACGTAAAACAAAGCTTGACATCGTCAGCATACATAAGCACACGCGAATGAACAATGACTGATGGAAGATCGTTAATGAATAGTGTGAAAAGCAGAGGGCCAAGATGACTACCTTGAGGTACACCAGAAGTCACAGGAATGGAAACGGAAAAAGAAGACTTAAAAAGTAACTTCTGTTTTCTATTTGTTAAATATTCTCGAACCCAAGATAGGAAAAGGGGTGGAAACCCAATGTCGCTCAGCTTCGAAAGTAATAGGGTATGATTAACGGAATCAAAGGCTTTGCTGAAGTCAGTGTATATGACATCAGTTTGTTTACCATTTTTGAACCCCTTGATAATTATTGATGTAAATTCTAAAAGGTTAGTGGTTGTAGATCTACGTTTCACAAACCCATGTTGGGATGGCGAAATAATAGAGCTGCAAAAATGTTGCAATTGAGAAGTTATAATTTTCTCAAAAGCTTTCGGAATAGCGGACAATTTTGAGATACCCCTATAGTTAGAGGCTTCGGACTTTTTGTAATTTTTATGCAGAAGAATGATATACGACTCCTTCCAAATAGATGGAAAAGAGGAAGATTCGACAGACAATAGAAACAATTTTAAAATGGGTTTACATAATGCGTTTGCACAGAACCTGAGTACACATCCAGGAAGACCATCTGGCCCCGGAGAATAAACGGGTTTAACTAATTTAAGTTCGCTAAGAATAGAACCTTCATCAATCACTGGATTGAAAATGCAATTAGCCTTTTCTAAATGATAAGGATACGGACTTGCTCGATATTCCGTTGAGGAATAAGTTGTTTTGAAAAAACTCGCAAACATATCGGCAATTGCCTGATCAGTGCTCGCTTTTTTATTTTGAAAAGACAAAAAAGATGGGTGCACAGAGGTCTTACGTTTAGAATTAACAAAATTATAAAATTGTTTAGGGTCAGAAGAAAACTGAAGCTTACACCGCTGAAGATAATTCTTATAGCATTGCGTATTAAGCATCATGAATTTTGAACGAGCGACTGCATACAGAGCATAGTCTGATGAACGACGTGTTTTTTGAAACTTCTTATAATATCGTGTCTTCACATTTTTCAAATTGCACAGCTCACGAGAGAACCAGGGAGGTTTGTTAAGCCGCTCCAGCCTACCAAGAGGCACACAAATATCAAAGATTGAATTCAGAGTATCATAGAAAAAACGAACAGCTGAGTTCATATCTCTACAATTGTACAGATAAGACCAATCGGTAGTAGCAATGCTTTCATTAAGGCTGGCAAAGTCAGTCTTATGAAAGCACCTAGTTAGAGGTAACTCATTTGAACCAAGTAATGGTGAAAGCAAGGGCAGATCAATTTTTAAATTTAATGTAGGATGAAATTTGTCTTCTGGAAGAACAAATGGTTCGATCCTGGAAACCTCACAATAAGAAGAATCCAATACAAAAATAAGATCTAACGATTTTCCATTAGAATTTAAGACAGGATTGACTTGGGATAAAGATAAGCCTAGAAGGCCATCAATAAAATCATGTGACAAAGAGGGCAGCAACATGGTACATTCATCTGTTTGTGACCAGGCTAAAGCGGGTAAATTAAAATCACCTAAAACTATGAACATGTCTTGACTGGAAACCAAAGAGGAGACAAACTGAATTGCCTCTAAATGATTTGAATATACCACCATGTCTGACAATGGTGGAATATAGGAACAAGTAATAAAAGCATTAAAAGATTTAAAATTTACTTTAACACCGACAAACTCAATCTCCTGGGTACTAGAAAATTGAATCATTTCAGACGATAAAGCAGCATCAACAGCTATCAGAACGCCACCACCTATGCGAGAAATCCGGTCACGTCTGAATATAGAAAAGTTTGTGGGAAAAACCGATGCATCAGCAATATCAGGTTTAAGCCACGTCTCTGTAAACGCTAGAATGATATGCTCAAAATATAACTACTTTTACTTTTCGACTTGTTCCAATCTGATCTTTGCTCCACTTTTTTTAAATATTGCTGATAGTTAAAATATGAGTTGTTATTTTGTTTATTCTTAGATGTTGTCCTTTAGAATTAGGATATCGCAGGGGGTAGTAAGAGTTTATAGGGAAAAAAGGGTATAATAAGGGGGGAAATAGATTAAGAAATGGAGAATAAGAACAGATGCGGAACGGGTCAATAAAAAAAATATATATATATAGAAAAAAAAGGGAACGAAAAGATGCCCTAATCCGCCAACATGAACGAAAATATTCTCAGTAATCGCCAACAAGAAAAGATGCCAAACGGCCAATAAAAGATGCGAGCTGAGTCCGAAAATAAATGAACCACATTCAAACAAAAGAAAAGCAAAGTCGCTGCGTACAATTGGGAAGATGCGTGGGAAGCATAATACGAGAAGTCGGCAATCACAGATACGATATACGACCAAGGCTAGCACTGGTCGATCGAACCGCCTCAAGGCAAATGATTTACGATCAAACATGGCCAATCGAACCACATGCAACCGCTGGCGATTTCGTACAAGCGGGAAGATGCGTGGCAAGCATAATACACGAAATCGGCAATCACAGATACGATATACGACCAAGTCTAGCACTGGTCGATCGAACCGACTCAAGGCAAACGATCTACGATCAAACATGGCCAATCGAACCACACGCAACCGCTGGCGATTCGTACAAGCGGGAAGATGCGTGGGAAGCATAATACACGAAATCGGCTGTATAAGAGCAAACGAAACGAGGCTTGAGGGCATAATTGCAATCAAAAGAGGGCATTACCCTATTAAGGAAATCCAAGAGCACAGAGAGGCAATAAGAGAAATACATGCACTAGCATACCATGCGTGTGACAATACGCTGAATAAGCATACACTCACACCGTATACTATGCGTGTATGACCGCGAGAGAGTACCGGTGGCCAATGCAGGAACTCTCTGACTACGTCACGCATGCGAGGCCGAAAGCAGTTAGATCGCGAACAGCCGAAATCATGCGAACAAAAGAGCATGGTGCCGAAACGAAAACAAGTCAGGGCTATGCTTGTGAATCGGGGAGTAGGGGGGAGAGCATGAACGCAAGAAACGATAATGGCTTGTGGATTTGTAAGGGGAATATGCAAGCCGAAGGGGGAGGGATGAGCAATGGGGAAGCCCTCTATCCAATGGATACGATATGCGCGTTGGATTGCGATACAGATAAAAGCAACCACCATTATGTATTAAATTAATCAGGCTAATTATCGTTAAATAATAGATTAAATCGAATACAACAAATATATGTACATATGTCTAGTTCTAATGTGGGGGGAATGTGGGCGAAGTTGTTGGAAGCGAGTGGATCAAGGGGAGCGACGGGCGACGGCAGCGCCGCCAGAGAAAAGAAAGCAGTGAAAGTCAACGGGATAAGATGGGCGGCCAGTAGGAAAGCGACGCCAATATGAGAAAGTGATAGAAGCCCATGTAGCCAAGGGAGAAAGACAAGGACAAGGAAACGAATGGGCGCGCAGCCACAAAGAAGGTGGACACATAGGCGCCAAGGATTTACGGGACTTTCACCACGCTTAGCAACAAGTCGATGCGTGGGTGAAAGCAGAGGGCCAATGGAAAAGTACCAGCTGTATAGCGGTACTACACCAATTCCTGAGGCCGTGGGAGCTGCCTATATAAAGGCAACACCCATCAAGGAAATCATCAAGTCAACAAGTCGTGATCAACCAAGGGAGTTTTAAGGCCTTACGAGTAACCTTAAAAACTCATGCTAGTGAAACAAATTCTGTGAAAAGGATCAAGGAAAGATAGAATAATTGGAAAGGCCTTACGAGTAACCTCTCAAATTATCAGATAACCAACAAGTCCTTGGAATAGGACTAGAACACCGTGCCCAGGCGCTAAAATAAGACTTCTCTCCAGGGCGATCCACAGCACATTGGAAGGCACGAGGATATATCCTACTGCCCAAAATTCTAGGATCTATATATCCTGACCAATACCAATCGCTGAGAAAATCCTGCTGCACGACAAACGTCCACGGGATTTATCCTGGAGGCCACGAGCACGCAAAGACCATCTTTAAAACACGGCTGGAGGCACTGAGGTGGAAGCAACGTCCCTAGAAGATCAGGATACGCCAGGAACGTGAGAGAAAAGCCATAGCATACATCCAAAGGCCAATCAGCGATCCAGAGATATTCTGAAAAGGGAGATATCAGGCGAAGTACTTACATCGCGAGTCTGAAATAGGAACAAGCGGAGACACAAGGAACGAGAGACGGACTGGAGCAAGCATCGAAGGACCCAAACCACAATCAGCGCTCCAGAGAAATTAGAGAAATTAGAGAAATTAGTCATACCCAGCCGAGCACAAATATTATAAATAAATACGTGATCTAAAACCATTTAATCAAATAAACGAGTTCTAATTTCACCGGGGCACAAAATAAATTTTGTTGTGCCGAACCTAGCCCAAGAGATATTAGAAATATCCTAAGGGACGAGAAAGGATCGTTACAACTGGCGCCCAACGTGCTATACTGGTGAAATTGAGAAATAAAACTATAGTTTGTAAGTCAAAAAAAGATCAAAATGGGAAAAGGATGGATTTACCACATGAAGAAGGAGGATCTGGTACAGACAGGCCAAAGGATCGTGATCGAGATGACCGGCACAGTGGAGGAAATGAGGAAACAGCTAGGCGTGTGGGTAGAAAGGAATGAAACAGACCCAGACTGGAAATAGGAAATAAATAGATTGGAGACAAAATACACGAAAAATATAAAAATGAAAACAGGAGCAAGCACATCAAGAACATTCGAAAATGGTATAGACAAGGAGGCTGAGGAATTCCAGAAAATAAATATCGCCACACTAGCAATCCCTCCATATTTACCACCAAGATGGGATAGCGAAGGAGCCCTAGATAGCACAGAGACAAAGAGGGACATAAGGAGACAAACGATAGACCCCAAGAAAACGGCACCACATACAACAAACAGGACCACTGAATACGCTAAAGTGGCGAAACAAGTGAGGGAGTGGACTTTCAGATTTGATGGCAATTCCAGACCACCAGAGTTCATAGAACAGATCGAGTGGTCAGCAGTCATGTATGGCATCGAGCATGGACATGATCCCAAGAGCAATGCCAGAACTACTGAAAGACAGAGCGCTCAAATGGTACGTCGCAAACAATAAGCAGTGGCGATCATGGAAGGAGTTTGTTGAGGGCTTCAAGAAATACTTCCTGCCGAGAGGATTCTTCAACAAATTGGCTGAGCAAGTGAAAGCTCGCAAACAAAACAGAAATGAGTACTTCAAGGACTATATGGTGGACATGCAAACAATGATGAGACCCCTTAAAATACCAGAGTACGAACAATTGGAGGTCATATTGGAAAATTGCACTCCGGATTTGAAAATATTCGTTCGGCCGCACAGGGTCAGAAACCTAGATGCGCTGATGCAGTTGGCAGAAGAACACGAGATGCTCGAAAAGGAACGATCCGATTTCCATCGCGAAAACAATGCTCAAAGAACACATAACAACCAATCAAACCACAGGGGAGGAAATAATCACGGGCCACCAGTCACACAGTGCCGAAGATGCCAGGGCAACAGCGTGGAGAATCATTCGAGACCAAACCAAGAAAATAAGAACATCCAAGACGGAAGAGTCTTGAACCCAAACCAGGCAATCAGAGACTCAATTTCTTTTGGCAGTGTGGAAAGATTGGGAAAAGAACAAACGAATGTTGTTGGAGTTCGGGAAACGAAAGGCGGTTCCAGCCTATCCGGGGCGAGCAGGGACCCAGCCAACAAGCTCCTCACCACAAATAGGTCAACTAGTAGAGGAAGAGGATCAATTGTCAGCGATTATCGAGGTAGCCAGAATCCAGATGAAACGACAATTGATTCCGGAGCCACGAGTAGTTTCATCAGCAAGCAGATGTTGGAAACAGTGAGGAATAAAGGGAAATGGGAGATCACCCACAAGCAGGTGTACATGGCAGACGGAAAGGTGCGAGACATTGAAGAGCAATGGACAGGATACGTGAGATTCGGGAATAAGAATATTCACATGCCATTCCTTATCATGCCAGAGGGAATGGATGCACTGATCTTAGGGTGGAATTTCCTCAGGATCATGAACACAGAAATATCGTGTGGAGGCCACAAAGTGCGAATACCGACAGTAAGGCGAATAGAGGGCAGGCTGGTGGAAAGAATATCCATCATGGTGACTCAGAATGGTGAACAACAAGAAATACAAAGTTTTCTTAGTCATGAGTTGAAGGAATTGGGAAAAGTTAAGGGACTGTCAATTCCAGCGGACGTTGACGATACTATGCGCAGTACGTTCAAGTGGCCCCTACGACACCAGGACAAAGCCTGTTACGCGCGAGCCCAAGCAGGTGGGGATACATCGCATAACGATAAAGGATGATATCCCAATAAAACAAAGGTATTACCCAAAAAATCAAAAAATACAAGGAGAAATCAAAGCAAAGGTCGACGAACTGTTGACAATGGGATGCATAGAACCATCACAAAGCCCATATAGCTCACCCATAGTGATGGTGAGAAAGAAACAGACAGGCAAATGGAGATTATGCGTAGATTTCAGACAGATTAACGCAAAATCTATAAAGGATGCATACCCAATGCCACGCATCGACTATATCTTAAATCAACTACGCGAAGCAAAATTCATAAGCAGTTTAGATCTCAAGGATGGATACTGGCAGATTCCATTGGAAGAAAAAAGCAGACCAATGACGGCATTCACGGTCCCAGGGAAAGGGTTATTCACACATGAACCATCTACAAGAAGTGTTCAGAAGATTAAAGGAAGCAAATTTAAGAATTAATGCTGAAAAGTGCCAATTCTTCAGAAAAGAGCTAAGGTTTCTAGGCCACTTGGTGACAGAAAACATTATTGCAACGGACCCAGAAAAGGTGGCCGCAATAGCCCAACTAGAACCGCCAACTTGCACAAAGGAATTACGCGAGTACCTAGGAGTGGCGTGTTGGTACAGACGATTCGTACCGGGTTTTGCAACATTAACACACCCATTAAACGAACTGCTCAAGAAAACAACAAAGTGGCATTAGAACGAGATGAATCAAGCAGCATTCGATGCAGTAAAGGAAAGACTGACAAGTGGCCCAGTATTGGCGTGTCCAGACTTCACAAAAATGTTCGTTCTACAGACGGATGCAAGTAACATGGGATTAGGGGCCATCCTGGTACAAAGGATGGGGAGAGAGTGCTATCATATTTGTCAAGGGAATTAAATCCAGCAGAAGAAAACTATTCGGCAACAGAAAAGGAATGCCTGGCGATAGTATGGGCAATACGCAAATTAAGACCATATCTCGAAGGATACCGATTTAAAGTGGTAACAGATCATATGGCGTTGAAGTGGTTAAATAGTATAAAGAGCCCTACGGGCCGTATAGCCCGATGGGCACTGGAACTGCAACAATATGATTTCGAAATAGCATATCGAAAGGGTAAATTAAACATTGCCGCCGATGCTTTGTCAAGACAACCAATGGAAGGGTGCAAAAGAATAGTAGACAATGGTGCCAGATTACGACAAGCAAACAAAGAGTGTGGGTGGATTCAAGACATAATGGGAAAAATAAAACAACAATTACAGAAATACTTGGATTACATTATAGAAAATGGCCAGGTATACAGGAACATTCCGCACAGAGCAGGCCAAGAAGAGGTGGTATCATGGAAACTATGTGTGCCAAAAACGCTACGGAATCAAGTAATGGCCGAAAACCACACTGCGACAACGGCAGGGCATACAGGAAGCAGGCGAACTATTGCCAGAACTGCATCAAGATATTACTGGCCAGGAATGCAACGAGATATCAGGACGTTTGTGGGAAATATGCGTGAACCAAGAATGCCGGGTGCGATATACGATAGTGTCACGACAGGCACAGGAAAGCAAATTATACCACCAGAGGCGAAGGTAAAACAAATGCAAGAGCTGTTCAAACTAATACGGCGTAATCTGGAGACGGCTGCACAGGATCAGGCTCGGCATTACAATCTAAGACGAAGAGAATGGAGACCAATAATCGGAACCACAGTATGGGCAAAAGAACACCATCAATTTATAATAACCAATGCATTTTCGTGATATTCAACTGCCGCCGTGTGCAGACGTGTTTTTTAATGCACTCCGCAAAAATTGAGTGTAAATAAAAAAAAAAAGTCTGCGTTTGCAAAAAGTTGTGTAGGGCTCTCAGTCGCCTCAGAGACGCCTATTTACAATCATATTGCTATTAGATTGCTCTAATAGCAATAAATACTAAGTTGCAACAACAAAGTGCGTAATTTTTACAAAAGCCATGTCCACCAATTCGGGCCCAAGCTCTCTCGATCCCCACCAGCAACAGCTTCAAGAACTAATTGTACAACAACAATGTGAGCGTCGACTCTCGGTCCAACGCAACAACGCGTACTTTTCGGTGGTGTCGCCGACCCCACCGAATGCTAACGTAAGCAATAACACCGAAAGTGCCAGCCACTCAGCAATTAACAGCAACCTACCGTGGAGAGAGCAGTGTGCTTCTCCATCAATATCGATAACTGGGTCACCGATTGCACCAACCAGCACCGTCAGCTTGTTGACAGCAACCAGCACCGTCAGCTCGTTGACAGCAACTACTGCAACGTCTGCCGAAGTATTGACGACAAGTCGCCCAGAGTCAGCCACAATAGTAAACCCAACGACTTCTGTCCAAACTGGAATGGACAGATATATTAAAATAACTAAGCGGAAGCTAAGCCCACAAAAGAAAAAAAGTGGCAATACGCCGAAAATAACCAAACCAAATGAACGAGTAGCACCCCTTTATCGCCCTGATTTCGAAGCTAGTAGAAACAGTAGGGGCAAATAACTTTGTTGTAACCCCTCTCAATAGGGGTAACATTAAAGAAATTAAATGTCAAGCCCAAACTGAGGACAATTTCCGCATCATCGAAAAGTACCTCCGTAATGCTAACATCAACTTCTATACCTACCAACTAAAAAGCAGTAAAGGGCTCCAGGTTGTGTTAAAGGGGATTGAGCCATCGGTCCCTATTCAAGAAATAGCAGACGCGTTGGTCGAAAAAGGGTTTGCAGTCAAGTCCGTTGTCAACATCATCAACAGGAACAAAGTCGCACAGCCGCTCTTTAAAATCGAGCTCCAACCAGATGCAAAGCGGTCGAAGCCAAATGAAGTGCACCCGATCTACAACCTACAGCTTCTATTGCACAGAAGAATCACCGTAGAGGAGCCCCATAAGAGACGCCAACCAAAAACTGCCAGGAATACAACCACACCTCTAACAATTGCAATCTTAGGTCAGTGTGTGTTGGCTGCGGCGAACATCATGAAGATGGAATTTGCACCAAGGACAGAAACAACGTCGCACTAAGACTATGCAGCAACTGTGGAGGGAACCACACGGCCAACTACAGAGGATGTCCTGTCTTTAAGGATCTTAAATCACACCTAAACGGGCGCAAACCCCCAGCTGGACCAAAAATCATCTTCAACGCCTCCAAAACTACACCGGAGGTTTTCTTCGCCAAGGCTGTTAGATCATCCAACATGACTGCTACAACCAGTCCTAGTGTATCCTTCGCTAGTGTGCTCCGAACTGGACAGACGGAGCCCGCGAAAGAAAATACCCTCGGATTATTTTCATACCGCTTGGTCAACAGTTCCCAAGCGGCATTATAACTGTCAGCTGAACCTGTCAATAAATGAACTACCATGCTCCTCGATTCGCCCTTTAATGCGGATTTCAAATAATTAAACTTAAGAGTAGGACTCAGATCCTCTCTTTTTTCAATCAATTCCCCAAATAATTCCACAAACAGGTCCCATTCTCTAGGCTCTCCAGAAAATGTGGGTACCTGAATTTTTGGCAGCACCGGTAATTCGCTTCTCACGGTTACATTCTCAACTTTCAAATCCTTCTGATCGTTTATTTTCTCTTCTAATGCTACCAAGGTATTCTGAAGGTCGGACTCCAATTCTTCTATGACCTCTTTAAACGTTTCATTATATCGGTATAGCTCATCTGTATAAGCCTGGCACTCCTGTACCTTCCTAAACAAGAATTTTATTTTCTTAATATACATTTCGCCTGTTCTATAGTCTATCGTACGTAAATCTTTGCTCACCATATCCAAATATTGCTGGAGCTGACGGACTTTTTCTTCAAATTTTTTCCTGGTTAACCTTAGCATTTTCATTACTGGAGGTCGCATTTCCGCGCGACTCTCCTTTGCTATCATCACCCATTTCTGACATATTCGCTTCCCTAACCATTTGTCAGCCTTACTAGAAAACATTTTTTCTTATGCGTATATTAGGATACCGAAATAAGTATATAATAATAATAAAAATAGATTGATGTAATTATAACTATTTTAATTTATATCTTATCTGATGATCCTGTTCGCTGCTGCTTGTCCGCCAATGGGTAGAATTCGCCGTTTTTTTTTTTTTTTTTGTTCGTCGCTCAGCTGCTGTTGTCCAGGGCCTATGGGCTCAGGCGGTACCGGTGCCGGTCATCGCACCAGACTTCCTTCTATTGGCAATGTATGTTCTCCAGCGGCCTCTCCTTTGCAACTATCTTGTTGCTCTGCTGCTGTTGGTAGTTGCCGACTTGCAACTACATATAGTGTATGTAGATATGTATACACTAGTTAACTTTTTTTTTTTGATATTAGGGCTTCGAATACGCCACGCACAAATGCACTCCCGTCGCTGAAATTACTACAGTTGCTCCACTAGCCAAACTGCCTTTAAATTCGGACGCAAGCACTTTTTATTTATTAAGCAATATTTTGCTTTTATATTATACTCTGTCTCTTACCACTGGTGGGGGAAAACAAGAGTTATTTATTTTGCTACCTTTGTCTGATCTTAGCATTTACACTTGCATAAGAATCAGTCATCGATTAGTCGTTAAGGAGCTGATTCAATCTCTGAGTCTCTTACCACTGGTGGGGGAAAACTACAGAGTTCCTTTTTATCGAAGGACCAAAATGAGTAGGGCTTCCAGGGCGAAGGAAAGAATAACCCGATCTTCATTTGTTGAATTCAAAATATGAACTGATTTTATTTACAAAAGTGTTGTGTATATAAATGAACTCTTAAACTCTAGGAGGCGACATTTGTTCTTAAAAATGCTTATTCTAATGTTTATATTTCATACTCAGCGTTGGTTACTTGATACCGCGCCGCTGTTATAATCTTAAGTGTTTTCCACAGAGTGTGGATGCATGTTTTGTTTGGTATTAAGCAATAATTGTCATATGAATCTTTATGACTTAGTTTTGTTTTTATGTTTTTGTTTCGTTTTGTATATTTCTTTGGTCAATCTGATTTGGTGAAGCCATTTCAGATGAACACGATGTTTAATCTTAAACAATAAGGCAGAAGAAGAAGAGGAAGAACAGGTAAATTTTTTGATTCCTTGCCTAGAGCAACCTTACCCATAATAGTGTGGACAATGGAAAAGAAAAAATTAAATGCTTAGTCGACACTGGTGCGACGACAAGCATCTTAAAATCAAGAATTCTCGAATTTCAATACCCCAAAACAGAACTCACCAAACCATGCTCTTATAAAACTCTTAACGGCATTAATGTCGTGAAATACACCGTAACAACACCGCTTCCAAAAGATACACCCCACTCGGGGACACTACAGTGGAAACTTATAGATTTCTCAAACAAAAATTTCTCGGCAATAATAGGCCAAAATTTCTTAAAAGCCTTCAATGCTCAAATCAACAACACAGAGCGATATTTACAATTATTCGATAGAATATTTTATTTTTGGATTACGAATACCCAGAAGCAATGCACAATGCTTGTGCTCTGCAACCCGGGAACAGAGAAGAAATATGAGATCGCTTCAACCTCGCTCATTAAAATGACGAGGAACGTCGAGCCGTCGAAACCCTATTCGCGGAATCTGACGACTTATTTTTTCAAGAGGGGGACGTTTTGTCAGCAACAAACCACATTTCCCACGAAATAATTACCACAGTGGATAGGCCTTTATATTCTAAAATATATAGATATCCCCAAATACATGAAAAAGAAATAAATAGACAGATAAAGGAAATGCTTGAGCAGAACATAATAAAAAAGAGTAACTCACCCTACAACAGTCCCTTATGGATCGTCGAGAAAAACTCGATAATTCAGGGTCAAAAAAGGTCAGAATCGTCATCGATTACCGTAAATTAAACGAATTCACGGTCGATGACAGATTTCCAATCCCTAATCTAAACTCTCTATTGGATAAATTAGGTAGATCCCAATATTTCACAACCCTCGATCTGGCAAAGGGTTTTCACCAAATTCTCGTAAGAGAGGAAGACAGACCAAAAACGGCATTTTCAACACCGTCAGGTCACTATGAGTTTGTCAGAATGCCGTTCGGATTAAAAAATGCTCCATCGACATTCCAGAGGCTCATGAATGAAGTCTTGAAAGATCATATTAATGACAACTGTGTCGTCTACATGGAGGACATATTAATTTTTAGCACTTCCCTTCAGGAACATATGACCACCCTAAGGAAAATATTTAGAACCTTGAAGGAGGCAAATTTGAAAATTCAAGTAGATAAGTGTGACTTTCTTAAGAAAGAAACACAATTTCTTGGCCACATCCTGACCACTCACGGTATTAGACCGAACCCAGACAAAGTAAATATTATACAAAATTTAAAATTACCCAAAACGGCAAAACAGATTAAATCATTCCTGGGAATGGCAGGATTTTACAGAAAGTTCGTTAGGGATTATGCAAAAATAGCATTCCCCATGTCAAGGTATCTGAAGAAAAACGAGACGATCAACACTGACGACCCAAGCTATATAGCTGCATTCGAAAAGTTGAAGACACTAGTTACAAACAGTCCAATCCTACGATACACAAATTTTTCCAAGAAATTCACTGTCACTACAGACGCCAGTAATTTCGCGGTGGGAGCAGTGCTATCTCAAGAGAGCCACCCAATCGCATATGCATCCTGAACATTAAATCAACATGAATGCAACTACTCGACTATAGAGAAAGAGCTTCTAGCCATAGTGCGGGCCGTAAAGTACTTTCGACCGTATGTTTATGGTAGAGAATTCGACCTCGAGAGCGATCACCAACCCTTAAAATGGCTGATGGCTAAATATACGGGCAAAGATATAAGCCCAAGACTGCAGAGATGGCTCATTAATCTAGGGGAGTACAATTTCCATGTAGAATACATAAAAGGAAAAAATAATAATATTGCTGATTTTTTGAGTAGGATTAAAGAAGACGAAATTAACCTAATGGAGGTCGAATCAACAGACGAAGGAGACAACAAATCCCTGACTGAAACGGTTCACTCTAAAGAAGAGGATCAGTGTTTCAACATGTCCATACTAGAAACGGCAGTCAACAGATTCAAAACACAAATAATTTTCACAGAAAAGAAACCCAACACCATAGTACAAGTGTTTGGCAGAAAGAGAATTTATATTACCAAAAAAGACTTGGAAAACAACCAAGCAGTAAACATCCTCAGACGAGAAATAACAGCAGGAAAGATAGGAGTTTTTTCACGCCTAAGCGACCATGAATTTTACCAATTTCAAAAAATATTGACAAAGGAATACACTTCCAATCCAAAAGTAAGGTTCGTAAAATGAACCAGGTTCGCTACAGACATAGAGTCTGAAGATGAGTTGCACACCCAAATAGCTCTGTTTCATAAAAACGAGAGTGGCCATTGCGGGATAGTTGCTACCTATCAGAAACTTAAACTTAAAATTTACCATCCCAATCTAAAAACACATATCCACAGAATAATAAATAATTGCGACGTTTGCAGTGGTGGGAAATATGATAGGAAACCCATTAAAAACAACTTCCATCGAACAGAAACACCAAAAACCTGCAACGAGATAATACATGTGGACACATATGTGAATTCAAAACAATCTTTCATAATATTCATTGATGAATTCTCAAAACACGCCACTTGCTTGCCACTGACCGATAGAAATAGTATCACAATAGTAGAACACATTCAACAGTTCTTGTCCATTAAAGGGAAAGTCCAGAAATTTGTCTTCGACAACGAATTCAATAGCTTGAACGTCAGGGAATTCCTGGAAAAAGAAGGCATACAATACCACTCAACAAAGCCAAATAGTCATACTGGCAATAGCGATGTCGAAAGACTTAATAATACATTGACAGAGAAAATTCGTACACTAAATATAGAAGAGAAAAGACCTATAATTGAACAAATGGCCAGAGCTGTATACTTTTACAACAATACACACCACACCACCACAAAATCTACACCGTTCGAAATACAAAACTATAAAGTCGATCACAAAGAATTATATGACAGAATGTCAGCACAAAAAGCTGAAAAAATAGCAAAGCTAAACAATAACAGGGAAACTTACATAGAAACCAGAACAGAAGGATTTATAAAAAATTACAAAAACTTAAGAAACAAGGAAGAACCCAAATTTAGGAAAACAAAATTACAAAACATCCATACAACAAACATTAAAAGACCTACAAAATTTTCAGATAACATTGACACTCCTCATCATGTGCCTGTTGCCAACACTGTCGACGGCAATGATCAACATAACCCCGATCCAGGCTGAAACCGGATTCATATCGCTGGGGGAAAGTACGGTGGAGCTGGTTAGCGAGTTCAAAATGGTCCTACATATAATAAGTCCAAAAGAAATATTAGAATTAACCAACATAATCCAGAATAATACGAAAATTCTGGTTAAGAAAGATAGGCATAGGCTATATACAGAGATAGAAACTATAAAAATCAAAATAAGATCTATAACCCCAAATCCGCTAGCAAGACAAAAACGCGGCCTTATCAACGCAATAGGAAAAACTCAGAAGTGGCTCACCGGTCTCATGGATGAGACCAAGAAAACCAAAATAACATAATTAACAATATTAACAAACAAATAAAAATAAATAACGACTTACAAAATTCTAATAACACACTTAAAGAAGTAATATTGGATGACAGGGAATAAATAACCAAAACTCTTAACAACATTGAGACATATAATACCATGCTCAGAACAGACATAATGTATCATGACCAGCTGTTGAAGTTGAAATTTTTGCATGATAAAGTAGACACCATCTTGGACACAATAGCGTCAGCTAAATATAACCTCTTTCACCCCTTAATACTAACGAACGAAGAGTTTATACTCTATAATATAGATTTTTACAAAATTAAATTAATTCGCATGGGAGTCATGACCTATGACACTAATATAATCATAGCAATCAAAATACCAACTAACATAATAACTACCACAGTATTCTTAATAACCCCACTAACTAATCAGAAGAACAAAAGAATCGACATGAGCCCCGAAAGAGTAATAAAAATAGAGAACAAAACTTATACATACGAGGAACAGAAAACAATAAATGAACTCAAGCTTAGCTCTAACTGTATAATTAAAAGAAATTGTAAAATGATAGAAGATGTAGAATTTAAGACAAAATTAATAAACGAAGGTACATTGTTAATAAGTAATGCACAAGATAATGAAATTCAATACAATTGCAACAATACCACCAATAGCGAAATATTAAGAGAAAACTTCCTCATAGAATTCACAAATTGCGCAGTCCTCATAGATGAAACATACTACAAAAATAGCCAAGAAATTTATATACAATCATTGCCAATGAAGAAGAGGAGGAAAACTCATTTAACTTCACCGAAAAGCAGACGTTTGAAGAAATCGTATTAAAAGAAATAGAAAACACAAAAACAATTAAAGAAATAAAAATACAAACAATAGTTTCCAACAGTTTTGGCATAGTATCAATTACTCTTGTACTCCTCTTCATAGGAATATATTCCTATAACAAATGAAAAAGAGGAATCCAGGAGAATCCCTCATCAAAGGGGGGAGGAGTTATGCAACCAATTAAAATCGCACAAACAAATAACATAATTGTACAAAAAGCCAAAGCTGGACAAACAAATAAGCTTATGCATGGAAATGTTGATAACGACGAGATCAGCATAATCATGCAGAGGTACTTGAACCAAGATCAAATTTCAAAAGCATAAACAACGGAAGCGTCGCCGTCGCTCCCGTTGCAAATGCTCGATCAACAATTTATGAAACAAACGAAATGGGCATTTGCATATGCCAAAGCAAATTATATTTTTAGTCTTAAGATTCAATTATAACCGGACAGAAGTCCAAGTTCTAAAACTAATAAAGAAACTCACGATATCTAAAGATATCTAATGAAAACAAAAATATCGTTTAATTCAACAAACTTAATCAAAATTTAAATCTAAATTTGAATAAATAAATAAAGGTATCTAAAGATATCTAGTGAATAAAATTCGTTCTTTCAACAAATATAGTTCGCGTGAGGAAATTAGTTGGGCATGGAAATAATTCGAACACATAAGAAATCGCGGTGAACACTTGGATTACTATTTTTTCTCCCTTTTTTATTTCTTTACTATAACACTTTAATAACTTTTTTGTCCTTTAAACTTGTACGCGGACTTGGCAAACAGCTGTGGAAACCGCAAGTGGTTTTCGGGTGCCAATTTCTTCAGGCGTCTGGTGCGTGAGTAATGTAATTAAAACGCGCGAGAACTTCGTTTTAAATTAAGTGACAAGATGTCCCGACACACACGAGGATGATTCGGGTTGGAAATAAAATACAAACTAAAAGAAAAGTGCAAATGCAAGAACGGGTGTTCGGGTTAGATGCTCGTACAAGATTAAATGGCGATGCCCATGGGAAAAATCAAATCACACCACCTGGTGTGACCGCAGATGCCGAGGATCAAAAAAACCCTCCTCACTCCTCACTGCTCCTCGCCGCTCACTGCTGCTCACCCGGTGGCGTGAACACCCACTAAAAATATATGGTAATAATGAATTTTTCGAAATTATGAATGCACATTCTCAATTCCCAAAAAAAACATGCATAATTTAATTTATGTTTTACAAAACTGGGAATATTTTGGTGAAACAGGTGAAACAGACTAAAAAGTTCAAACTTACAATTATTCATTATTATAAGTAAATTCTATTTTTCTATAAAAAATGATCAATTAATTAATTAACTTAACATAATGTGTAAACTTAGTCGAATTTGGCACAGTCATTAATAGGTACCGCCAAAAATTATTTTTTATGACAAATGCGTTAAAAGTAAAGTAGTTATTGTTAAGTCACTGGTTTTCACGCTCTTCATCACTCTTATGGTTCAGTCATTAACAGATATAAAAAATCGAACAAATATAAATTTGTATGTTGTTTATTTTTTTTACTGTTGCGATGGTATATTGTCGACATTAACTTATAATAGAAATCAACGGCGTAGGCAGCAGATGACGTATTCGTAGTCACACAGCTCATCAGTTGGGGCAGATTCATTTTTCCAAATAGAGAATCGGGGTCATCAGCATCAGTATGGAAAACGGAAAATAAAGCAGCGGCATTGGTGAAGTACTAAGTAGCACCTCGGGATGGGCAGTTTTATGTCTAACGATACCGATCATAAAGCAGGAGGCAGCTGAAGTACTAAGTAGCACCTCGGGATGGGCAGTTTTATGTCTAACGATACCGATCTAAAAGGAGAGAGCTGTTCGATGCGTTCTCCAAACAACGTCCCGCATCGCACATACGCCGCGTAACCGGATTCGTGCTTCGCCTTGATGTGGCTTATGTTTGCCAAAACTTTTCTCGTCGGTTTGGACTGTCAAGGCCTTGTGACACCGGGAGTATTCCATCTCTACAGTTGACCAAAAAGATTTGAGCTGCTCTAAGTGTATTTTAATGGAAAACAAGGGCACTTGAGAAGTTAGAGCTTCACTCTCACGAGCTTCAAACAGAGTCAATGCGCCGCACGCTAGAACGAAATCGGAGAGGGACATTCTGGAGTGTTCTCTACGCTGTTGGGATACGGATCGGGTGACGGGAGCGGCAGAACAGCGCGTCACAATAATGTGCGGGATCTGGGTCTGGGTTGAAAGCTTGGAACGACCTTTGTGTTCACTCGAGTCCTTAACCGAGAATCTGCGACCCTTAGGTAGGCTGGGCGAAGACGGACGGGACCTTGGGGATTCGCTGCGGCTGGCTCGGAAACGGAGACCTTTTAACGGGGATAGATGCAGAACAAAATACGAACGCACAAATGCGAATCGAAAATTACACGTAGACGAAGCGAAATGATTACCAAACAAGTTTATATGGATTCGTGAGGAACGATGGGAGTACGTATAAAACAAAACACGGATGAAATATATAAATAAAGATGTATAGGGCAGAAAAAAAATACGTTTTTATATTAATCTGGATCTGGATATATATATGTGCGCAAAATAATGGCCGTAAAAAATTATATATGATTTATAAATATGGACGGATATATATATGGGCACGATAATGCTGGAGAAAAAAAAATATATATATATATGTTTTTATTTAGAAATATGGGCGGAGTTATAAATATGGGCCCGATAGTAAATATATGTTTTTATTTATAAATATGGGCGGATATATAAATATGGGCACGATAGTGCTGGAAAAAATATATATGTATTTATTTAGAAATATGGGCGGATATATATATTTACGCAAAAGCTGGCCGGAAAAAATTATATAAATAATTTATAAATATGGACGGATATATAAATATGGGCACGATAGTGCTGGAAAAAATATATATGTATTTATTTATATATATGGGCGGATGTATATATATGTGGGCAAAATACTGGCCGCAAAAAATTATATATAATTTATTTATAAATATGGACGGATATATATATGGGCACGATAATGCTGGAGGAAAAAAAAAAAATATATATATATATATGTATTTATTTAGAAATATGGGCGGAGATGTAAATATGTGCCCGATAGTGCTGGAAAAAATATATATGTATTTATTTATAAATATGGGCACGATAGTGCTGGAAAAAATATATATGTATTTATTTATATATATGGGCGGGTATATAACTAGGCGAAAGAAGGGAATCGGAAAGAATGTGATTTGAATTTGGCACGCTTGAGCCGCCTATCGATATCACGACTCAACTCACTCCGAAAAACAGCTGTCGGCCGCTGCTTATATATTTGGTTTTTGGGTTTGTTGTTTAATTATGTTAATAATTTTTTTTGGTTGTGCGGAGGGAAAAAAATGAACAAAACGAACGCTTTACACACCGCGAGTGTTGTGCGCGAAAACAAACAAAACAAACGATCAGTGCATATGGACGAATGCTTTGATATATGTATGTACGTACATGCGTAAGTACACAGGTAAGTATGTTTTTTTTTTTTTTTTATAAATAGGGGGGAAAGCATTGAATGCCGAAGTGTGGGAATTGGTATCGACCTTGGTTAGTGGTCACCGCACTGCACTAAAATCTACCCTATGCTCCGTATCCCTCTCGCGGAACCAACGCTGAAGTACTACTTCAAGAGGGGGAGATGGCACGTATGCCTCGTCTAGAGTTTACCTAGAACTGAAGTTTTGGTTACGCTGACGTTCAGCGCGACGCAAGGATTGCATGATGACTGCTGCCATGTGGCTAACAGCTAGCCAATTGTTTTGCGAGCTAAGTAGGATATCCATAAAGTCGTTGACTATAAATGGCCTCCCAATGCCTAGGCTTAGCTCTTCCCGTTCAGCAGAATATCTAGGACAGACAAACAGGACGTGTTCTGCGTCTTCTATATTCCCCGCACAGTGTGTGCAAAAGGGATCTGTCTCATGTTTAAACCTATGCAAGTAGGATTTAAAGCATCCATGTCCCGTCAGTAACTGCGTCAGATAGAAGTCAGTCTGGCCATGTTTGCGATTAAGCCATGGCCGAATGTCGGGGAGAAGGAGCCTTGTCCAGCTCCCATGGTTTGAGTCACGCCATCTGCGTTGCCAGTTAGTCAGAGTCGTCTCTCTTCTAACTGGCGGCGGATCTCTATTTCTAGCCTCGTTAGCCAAGAGGTCTAGTGGGGCCATATCAGACAGCACCAAGGCGGCATCTTCGGAGACTGTCCTAAACGCGCATATGGTCCTGAGCGCGCATGTACGGTACGACGATCTGCAGTCCCGGCTGTAGGTGGGGGATGACATCGCTGGTGCCCATATGGCGGCGGCATATAGGATGATGGACCTTACCACCGTCGAGATGAGCCATCTACTCCGTTGCTTGGGGCCGCCGACGTTAGCCATAAGCCGAGTTATAGCTGACGTGGCCTTCGCAGCTTTAGCTGCGGTATACTGCAGGTGGGCTTTGAATGTTAGCCTATGGTCCATCATGACTCCAAGGTATTTAATGGCAGGCTTTGATGTTATAGAGCATCCGGCGACTTCGATCCTGGCTGTTTCCACTTTTTTCCTGCTGCTTATGAGCACGGCCTCGGTTTTGTGTGCGGCTATGGAATATGAGTTTGCCTCCATCCATTCCAGAGTGCTGCAGTGGTGTTTTCTTCCGCTTGCTGGATATCCTTGGCCACAGTGACGATGGCGATGTCGTCTGCGAATCCCACTATGCGGGTGTCACTTGGCATGTCCAATCGCAGGACAGCGTCATACATGACATTCCACAATGTTGGCCGGATCACTGATCCTTTGGGGTACTCCGCCTGTGATGGTGTGTTACCGTGGACCAGCTGCTGTGTCGTAGAGTAGCACCCGATCCCGGAAATAGCTGCATATCAGGTTAATGATGTACTCAGATATGTTTAATCGCTCTAGGGACGCGATAATGGAGTCCCAGCTGGCCGAATTAAAAGCATTCCGTACATCCAACGTTGATATAAGGCAGTATTTTTTGTTGCCGCCTTTCTATCTCTACCACCGAACTGATGGCGTTGATAGTGCTGCGTTTCCTCCTGAATCCGAACTGCCAGTCCGACAGTCCATGACGTTGCTCCAGTTCCTTCTCCAGTCTGTTGCAAATGATGCGCTCAAAAAGTTTCCCAATCACATCAAGCATACACAGGGGTCTGTATGCTGATGGGTCATCTATTTTATCACCTTTGGGAAGCAGGACCAACCTTTGTAGCTTCCACCTCGTAGGGAACTCCCGTTGCAGCATGCATGTGTTGAAAACTTCCACAAACGTCGACGCGTGTTTGCAAACTAGCAGTTTGATTACAAGAGCCGGGACCCCGTCCGGGCCCGGGGCTTTATGTACGTTTATCCTCTTCCCTGCTTCCACGACTTCACTAACATCTGTGAATATCGGTGCACATGGTGTTCCGCTCGCTGCTAAGTTCCTCGTTGACCTTGAAGGGAATAGCGTTGCTACAATGTGACCCAACTTGGTTGGATCCGTTTGCATTATGCGCCTGGCGAGTTTGCCCATAACCAATTTATAGGCAGTCCCATGTGGCTGCGCGTCTGCATCTGCGCACAGCTTCTTCCAGCAGTCCGCTTTACTTCTCTTGATCTCCATATTTAGGTCGGCTCTTTTCCGCTTGTAGTCTGCAAGCAGCTCCGGAAACGTGGGCATTCTGCGGGCACGTTGCTGTCGTCGTCTGGCCTGATGACATTGCCTCCTGGCATCCGCAATCCTGGCATTCCACCAATGTACTGGCTTACATTTGTTGAGTCCATGCCGTTTGCGTATCATGGCTGCATCACATGCTCTGCGAAGAATGTCGCCCATGTGGTTGGCCTGGGTGTCCGCGTCCGTGCTGCTGCTCCTTGTCACTTGGGTCATCATGGTGAGTAACGCTTCTTCGCTCAGCGTAGTTGGGGCCCCGCTGTAGAAAGTCGTTGGTGTGTGTGCGGGTGGACAACTCTTGATAGAGCACACAATGGCGAAGTGGTCGCTGTGCGTGTAGATATCCGAAATTGCCCACTGCGTGCTGCGGGCTAGGCAAGGGCTAGCAAACGTGAGGTGGATCACGGAGCCTCTGCCAGCCTTATTGTAGGTGTGGGTGTTGCGTACGTTGAGCAGACTGATGTTGAGTGTGGCAAAAGCGTCCAGCAGGGCCCTGCCCCTTCTAGTAGTCCTTTGGCTACCCCATTCCGTTGCCCACGCATTGAAGTCGCCGGCTATGGTGGTTGGCGTGTGGGTTCTGGCGTCCTCCACTAATCCATCCAGTATGCTGCAGAATTCGTTGATGTGTTTGCTCGGTGCTATGTAGCAGCTGTAGACATATACTCCATTGTACCTCGCCCTTACATATCCGTCCGCGCTGTGCTGATTCTCCAGATGTGTCCTGCTGTTGCTCCAAATTGCCGCGCCATAACGGTGGTTTTGCGTCCAGCTGTGGTCCTGTATATGGGAATATGGCTCGCACAAAATTGAGAAATCTACTTTCAGGTCCCGTACAGTTTGTTTTAAAAGGTCCTGTGCCGACCTGCAGTGGTTTAGATTAAGCTGTAGGAAGTTAATCCTTCATGTTACTGCCAGCTTCTACAAACAACGGGCAAGCTCTGCTGAGCGTGTTGTGCGCCGTATTGCTCCGCTTGTGTCGTGTGCAAAGTATGCACGCTGCCTTCTGGTCACATTGCTTTGAAGCGTGATCCTTGCTACCGCAGTTGAAGCATAGCTTGGATGCGTCGTGCTTGCTTCTTCACCGAGCTGCTGTGTGCCCAAAGTCCCGACACTTTTAGCACCATCTCGGCTCAGTCTTCAGGCGTACTCGGCATATGCACATGCCTACTCGTATTTTGCCCGCCTGCAGCAGCTTGTTCGCCAGATTCGGGTTCACCATCATTGTTGCGGTCTGTGTACCACTGTACGCTTTCCGCATCTTTGGGTGACATTCTGCCGGCAAATCCTCGTCGATCAGTTCCAGGACGGCGAGCAGAAGATCGTCGGTCCTTTTAATTTCTTAGGTGTGGTTCCACTTTCGGTGTTGCAAGGGCTTGCTTCCCTTGCCCGTTTGGGTGTCTCTTCTTCGCATCCAGCTGAGACAAGTATTCCTCAAAGGCTGGCGGGGCCGAGTGAAGAGCCTGCGGCGGTGTCCTGGCGATCTTGCTTCCTTTGGCGAAAGGATTGGCTCCGTTTGTGCACAGTCCGTGCTTTTTGCTGCTGCTGTTGCTGCATGTAGCTATGTCCGCTGCATCGGCCAAGTTTGCCACCGGTGCAGTAGTGGTGGTGATGACGGTTGTTGGGGCCTCCAGAATCCGTGCCCCTGCCATGGCTTGTACCATGGGTGGATTTCCACAACTGTGGCTGCCACCTGGAGTAGTCGACGTTTTTCCAACCATTTTTCCATGTATTTTTTGCATTTTATACCTGCTGCCAGGTTTTATACGCTGTGGCGGCTGGCACAAGCGCAGACCACAGTCCTCTTCGTGTCTCAGAGGCCCTGTGGGTTTGTTGGTCCTCTTCTAGTAACCTGAAAAGATTGCTAGTCGGTAACTTAAGACTTACTCAGTCTATAGAGGATTTTTAAAAAAAAAACGCGCCTAAGCGAGCGCCCAGAAGCACGCAGCACTTTGGAGGCTAATGTTGTGAGCTTATGTTAAGCCATCATCTGGCTCTGTTATCGATCGACGGTTCACAACACTAGTTACCAGCTGATTAATTGCAATCGGCAAAGTAAAAAGCGCTAAAAAGTCAAACGATAAGGAAAATGCCAAAAATGCAATTTTCCCACCTTAGGAGAAAGCGCGGGATATGGTTAACACCCCCGCCGCCCCTCCCGGCGTGGCCTCCAAGCTAAGACTGATGGGAAATAAATAATTTCTCCAACACAACAGATGCAGCCAGCTGGGCAGCCGATTGCAGTCCAGGTGAGTGGCCAGTCTCTTGGCGACCCTTTCTAATCCTTCCCCTCTATATTCCAGGTATTGTACGTCAATTGTGTCCTTTTATTTCGCGGAGCAACTGGTAAACGCGACCGCACTTGAACATACACATATACATACATACACGTAAGTATGTATGTAGATATGTATGCACTCGCGTTGTTCGCAGAAAACGTAAGTAATTTGTCATTTAGTTGGAAGTTGTGTTTTTTTTTGTTAAATCAATGTGCGACACCGAAATGGATTATGTGTTGTGGATATGTACGTATGTGCATGCATCAATGTATGACGATGCATGTATGTTTGTATGTATGGAAGCAAGTGCACCGGTTTTCGGATACGCGCGTGAGGAATTTAATTTTGCAACCAATTCGAACGCACAAGAAATCGCGGTGCATACGTTAATTGCTATTTAATTTTTTTTGTTTTGTGGTAAATGTGCGAATGAATTATATGTATATGGATATGTACATATGCGCGTACATCAACAGATGACAATGTATGTATGTAAGAAGATACGCGCGTGAGGAAATTAGTTGGGCATGGAAATAATTCGAACACATAAGAAATCGCGGTGAACACTTGGACTACTATTTTTTCTCCCTTTTTTATTTCTTTACTATAACAATTTAATAATTTTTTTGTCTTCAAACTTTTACGCGGTCTTGGAAAACAGCTGTGGAAACTACATGTACATGTGAATGTAAACGAGTTTTACATATGTAAAAAAGTGGAATTGGACAAGTGCGAGGAAAATAAAAATAAAAATGTGTAGTCGTGGAATTTTCCATTACAAAAACGTTGGACAAACACGCTAAGGATTGGGAACTACCATGTAACCTTGGAACAGGTCAGGTATGTACATACAATATATAAAAGTGTGAAGGTCGCTATGAAAAAGCGGGAAACCCTCACACTTTTATTAATATGTAGGGGCAAATGAAATGAATACTGAAATTTTGTACTTATCAGCAATTCCGCCGATGCAAGCTGGAGGAGCGGAAGGATATCCGGCTCGAAGGACTAATGATTGTGGAGGGGCGGAAGGATCCCAAAAAGCCGCAAGTGGTTGGCGGGTGCTAATTTCTTCAGGCGTCTGGTGCGTGAGTAATGTAATTAAAACGCGCGAGAACTTCGTTTTAAATTAATAGTGATTTATTTGCTTTAAGTGACAAGATGTCCCGACACACACGAGGATGATTCGGGTTGGAAATAAAATACAATCTAAAAGAAAAGTGCAAATGCAAGAACGGGTGTTCGGGTTAGATGCTCGTACAAGATTAAATGGCGATGCCCATGGGAAAAATCAAGTCACCCCTCCTGGTGTGACCGTAGATGCCGAGGCTCAAAAAACCCTCCTTACTCCTCACTGCTCCTCGCCGCTCACTGCTGTTCACCCGGTGGCGTGAACACCCACTAAAAATATATGGTAATAATGAATTTTTCGAAATTATGAATGCACATTCTCAATTCCCAAAAAAAATATGCAGGAGGCAGCTGCTCGTATTGGTTTTAGGCATTTGCTTTAAAATGACCAAATACAAAACAGTTTTAGCATGTTGTTTCGCCAGAGGACGAGGCGGCAGTCGTCGACATCGGTGACTCAGAGGCAGCATTTCTGCGATGGATCTTTCGAGCAGGTCGAGCATGACTAAAAGACGTGTACACAACGTTGACTCGAGGATCATATATCGTCAGCATTATCAGATTCGGAGATATCAGCATTGGGCAAACTAAAATTTATAACAGCAGCGGAGGCATTAACGGCGAACGTCTTGGCATTAGCACCAGCTTTGGCTGCAGCGTAAGAAATATCGGCGGCAGTATCACGGCAGCAGCAGCATTGTCGGCAGCAGCAGCATTGTCGGCAGCATCAGCAGTGGACATCATAGCATTAGCATCAGTGTTGGCTGCAGCGTCAGCGTCACCATTGACAGCAGCGTCAGGAATTGTCAGCATTGTCGGCAGCATCAGGAGTAGTGGCGGCAGAGTCAGCCACAGCAAGGGCAAAGGTAGATTAATAAACGGCAGCAGCAGCTGCAGAGAAATTTTTAGCAGAAAGGCTGGCGACATGTAAAAATGAAAGGCTTTAATTTCTTTAACCTGGTTTTGGCTTGGCACATTTGAATGCTTCTTCATATTCCTCATTTTCAGGGTATTCACCATTTCATAATTTCCTAACATGGTATTAGGAAATATATACATTGCGCCTCTTAATATTCTCGCAGAATATGTTCACAAAATGTTCACTTGTTTTTTTTTTTTTTTTTGACAATATAAAAATTTATTGAATCAGGTTATTGTCGCAGCCTGTTAAAGTCTTTTTTTTACATAGAATTACAAAACATACGGTCAAGTATACCCCAATCGCAGGGTAGTGTAGGGATGTAGTTTTCGTCTAAGCCGAAGACCATATTTGCCAGTGCTTGTAAATTAAAGTTAGGTTGATAGTATATAAAAACCAGAGAGCCGGGGCTAACTTCGGCCGTGCCGAAGTTTGTATACCCTTGCAACTTTACACATACCAAGTTTCTTTAACTTTAATTGTAGTAAAAATATACAACAAAAGTCACTGTTTTTCACCGATCGTTCCTATGTGAGCTATATGATATAGTCACCCGATCTTAATAAAAATTGGCACAGTCACTGACAGGCATATTAAAGTAAATTATTTATGACAATCGGGTGAAAAGTAACGAAGTTATTGATAAAAGTCACTGTTTTCGACCGAACGTTCTAATGGGAGCTGTATAAAATAGTCACCCAATATTGATGAAACTTGGTACAGTTAATAATAGCCATGTTAAACTAAGAACCACGCTTCTCAATATCTGAAAAGGAATTTACCGATTTCTTTAACACACTCGGAGATCGCTTCATTGCAGCAGGGGACTATAACGCCAAACATACGCACTGGGGATCTCGCCTGGTAAATCCTAAAGGAAAGCAGTTATACAACACAATAGTCAACCCTCTCAATAAGATGGATTGCGTCTCACCGGGTAGGCCTACTTATTGGCCCACAGATCCACAGAAAGTGCCTGACTTGATTGATTTCGCAGTAACCAAGAGGATTCCACGTAATCGGATCACTGCGGAAACACTACAAGATTTAACTTCCGATCACTCTCCAGTGCTATTCACATTATTAACAAGACCTCAAGTACTTGATCGCCCATATAGGCTTACAAACAACAAAACAAATTGGCTTAAATTTAAAATGTACATGAGTGCCCACATTGACTGTTCGCCGAAACTGGATGCTGCAGAGGACATTGATATGTGCGTCTCTGCACTTGAGTCGATGATGGGAGCTGCAGCAAGAGTATCTACTCCACATGCCTCTTCTTACACCAAACCTGTTGACAGGCCTACGAACCGGCGGATAGAACAATTAGTAACGGAAAAACGACGTCTAAGAAGAGAATGGCAGATTACTCGATCACCAGCAGCAAAACTTCGCCTAAGGCAAGCTAATCGCAACCTCTCCAAGGCGTTAAGACAAGAGGAAAACTGGGCTCAAAGGAAATACATAGAAAAGCTCAGTCCAACCAGCACTAAACATCCTCTGTGGAAAGCCCACCCAACTTTAAGCGCTCCTACAGAGACAATTTCACCGATAAGGAGTACAACCGGTGGATGGGCCCGCAGTGACGAAGAGAGGGCATCCGTATTTGCCACACATCTTAAAATGGTTTTCCAGCCAAATCCAACATCAAACTCATCTGTACTTCCCCCTTCGAACACATTAACGGATAGTGAGTACTCGGAACTCCAATCGGACGAGATCACTGAAGTTATTAAAAACCACATAAAGCCGAAAAAAGCCCCTGGCCATTACCTAGTCACACCGAAAATGATCCTAGAACTCCCTATCATTGCAATACAATATATCTGCAAACTGTTCAACGCTATAATAAAAATTGGCTACTTCCCAAGAACATGGAAAAAGTCCACTATCATCATGATTCCTAAAGTGGGAAAGGACAAAACCCAGCCATCATCCTATAGGCCAATTAGTTTGCTGCCATGTCTTTCGAAGCTTTTTGAAAAGGTCCTGCAGATCCGCCTAAACTCATTTCTGGCATCGGAGAACACAATCCCTTCACACCAGTTTGGCTTCCGCGAAAAACATGGTACAATTGAACAAGTCAATCGCATAACATCCGAAATACGAACAGCATTCGAACTAAAAGAATACTGTGCGGCTGTCTTTCTCGACGTTGCCCAGGCTTTCGATAGAGTTTGGCTGGAGGGTCTGATGTTCAAAATCCGGCAAAAACTGCCACAGTACACACACAAACTCATGGAATCTTACCTTTACAATAGGAAATTCGCTGTAAGATGTAATGGCTCCGTCTCCGCTGATTTTGAAATCAAAGCTGGTGTACCGCAAGGCAGTGTACTCGGCCCATTGCTCTACCTGCTGTACACTGCAGACTTACCAACGAGTTAAGGACTTACAACGTCCACTTTTGCCGATGACACGGCAATCCTTAGCAGATCCAAATGCCCAATACAAGCCTCTGCAAAACTAGAGGAACACCTTAAGGTGGTAGAGGAATGGCTAGCAACCTGGCGTATCCGGGTCAACGAGCAGAAATGCAAACATGTTACATTTACGCTTAACAGAAGAAACTGTCCAGCTCTAATGCTAAACAACGTACCAGTTCCTCAAGCCGAGGATGTCACTTACCTTGGCATCCACCTAGACAGAAGACTAACTTGGCGCAAGCACATCGAAGCAAAAAAGTCACAGCTTAAACTAGCCTACATTGGATCATCAATGCTCGGTCCCCTCTACGTCTGGAGTATAAAGTCCTCCTATACAACTCCGTACTGAAACCCATCTGGACTTACGGAGCCGTACTATGGGGAAATGCAAGTACCAGCAATGTCGATATTATACAAAGAGCGCAGTCGAAGATTTTAAGATCAATCACGGGGGCCCCGTGGTATATACGAAACGACAACATTCAAAATGATCTAAATATACCTAGCGTAAAATCTGAAATAGGTACTCAACAACTAAAGTATTCTGCGAAACTGGATGCACACCCAAATGTTCTTGCCAATTCCCTTACGCGAACTAATAATAGAACTCGTCTTAAAAGAAATGACAGACCAACCCAATAACAAGTGATTAGGGCCGCCTGCAATATCCCCAGGATTTATCTTAAGTACTAGTCTAAGAAAAATATCTCAAACTTGTTGTTAGGCTCTAATTTAAGAGTAGATTCAACAAATATATATTAAACGTTAAAAAAAAAAAAAAAAAAAAAAAAAATTAATTTTTATGACGATAGCGTAGTAACGTAGTTATTGATAAAGTCACTGGTTTTGACCGATCGTTCCTATGGGAGCAATATGATATAGTCATCCGAATTTTGCACAGTCGTTTATAAGTGTAATAAACTCACCAATATTGTCCCTGATCGTGACTTTCCATCTTGTATGGGAACAATATGATATAGTGGTCCGATCTGGCTGAATTCGAGACATACAACGCCTGCGGTATATACAAGCCTACATGCAAAATTTCAACTCTGTAGCTCTTACGGTCTAGGAGCAGTTGATCCAGACGGACGGACATGCCTATATGAACTCGTCTCGTCGTGCTGATCAAGAAAATATATATGTTTTATATGGTCGGAAATGCTTCCTTCTATGCGTTGCACACTTTTGACCAAAATTAATATACTCTTTTTGCAAGGGTATAAAAATAATAATAATAATAATGTTGGTTTGTGAAAAGTGTAGAACTGCAACGTTTGGTTGCTTAGATGAGAGTGAGTTCAATTGTATTATTTCATAAGCTTAACTAGGTTTGCCACATGTACAAGGCTGACAGATACAGCACAGAATTGCCATATCAATACTCTTCCCCTCAATTCAGGGTTCTAATACTTATTTAGTACAAGCAACGCCGTACATTTTAAATGATTAACTTTACATAGATTCTTACTTAGAATATCAGCAACCATTTCGGTTGATGGACAGTATTCTAGCTTAATCAAATTCTCTTCAAATGAGTTTCTTATATTCAAATGACTACCCTGAGGTACCCCGGTGGTCACTTGCATGGTATTAGAAAATGAAGACTTAAAGAGGAATTTGGTGTACGCTTTTGATGTGACGGACAGTGTGAATAGCTTAAGTATTGGCTTACATAGAGCCTCTGCACAAAACCTGAATACACAATTCGGTATTCCACAAAAATCTGATAACTTGCCAGATTTTTAAATCTTTTAAAGCGATTTTACGTTCATGAAGTTACATAACTCACGAGAGAACCAAGCAGGTATTATATTAACAGGCTAATTGGATGACCATTCTTATGGTTTATTGTATACTCCCCACGTACTGAGAGACGCACCCTGAAACCTGGCCCTCATCGGAAAATTTCTCATCTCCGGCTCCAAGCCACGACACGAATTACACCTCAATTTAAGGCCACAACCCTGTGCAATATTATCCCGCACTTTTACTGTACAATCGGCTAATTTAAAGTGAATTATTTTATCACTCACCCAACAGTAAAGAAAGTCTTTACTGGTCTTGCTGGGAATATTGTAATTATATTTGCAGCTGATAGACATTATTTAATACAATTGATTAATCAGAACATAAAGGAGGGAAAAATATTAAATTTAAAAGAGTTGTAAACAAACCAAAACAAACGCTAACTTAAATATACAAATAAAAAAGAAGAAAGAAAAAAGAGAATATTGTTAGTATTAAAACACACAACAAAAGAACTTGCTACAAGCGCGATGCTAACAGTAGAGCAACAACTCCACACAAACAAAAACAAAATGTAAATTAAAAAAAAAAATGTTTTGATATTAATAAGAATTTTTGTTTTAAGTTTAAACTTCGCGATGGATATAACGTAAACAAAAATTAATTGAACTAATTTAATATTAATATTATTAATTAACACCACGAAAGAGAGAAAAACAGTAGTTAAGCGAGAGCGCAAAAAGAACATCAACGACTTCGATCAGTGAAACTAAATTGATATTTACAATACACACTACAAACATATGATAATAATGAATTTTTCGAAATTATGAATGCACATTCTGAATTCCCAAAAAAAAACATGCATAATTTAATTTATGTTTTACAAAACTGGGAATATTTAGTTAATGCAGGTGAACCAGACTAAAAAGTTCAAACTTACAATTATTCATTATTATAAGTAAATTCTATTTTTCTATAAAAAATGTTCAATTAATTAATTAACTTAACATAATGTGTAAGCTTAGTCGAATTTGGCATTGAATTTTTATGACAAATGCGTTAAAAGTAAAGTAGTTATTGTTAAAAGTCACTGGTTTTCACGCTCTTCATCGCTCTTATGGTTCAGTCATTAACAGGTATAAAAAATAGAACAAATATAAATTTGTATGTTGTTTATTTTTTTTACTGTTGCGATGGTATATTGTCGACATTAACCTATAATGGAAATCAACGGCGTAGGCAGCAGATGACGTATTCGTAGTCACACAGCTCATCAGTTGGGGCAGATTCATTTTTCCAAATAGAGAATCGGGGTCATCAGCATCAGTATGGACAACGGAAAATAAAGCAGCGGCATTGGTGAAGTACTAAGTAGCATCTCGGGATGGGCAGTTTTATGTCTAACGATACCAATCTTAAAGCAGGAGGCAGCTGCTCGTATTGGTTTTAGGCATTTGCTTTAAAATGACCAAATACAAAACAGTTGTAGCATGTTGTTTCGCCTGAGGATGAGGCGGCAGTCGTCGACATCGGTGACTCAGAGGCAGCATTTCTGCGTTGGGTCTTTCGAGCAGGTCGAGCGTGACGTAAAGACGTGTACACAACGTTGACTCGAGGATCATATATCGTCAGCATTATCAGATTCGGAGATATCAGCATTGGGCAAACTAAAATTTATAACAGCAGCGGAGGCATCAACGGCGAACGTCTTGGCATTAGCACCAGCTTTGGCTGCAGCGTAAGAAATATCGGCGGCAGTATCACGGCAGCAGCAGCATTGTCGGCAGCAGCAGCATTGTCGGCAGCATCAGCAGTGGACATCATAGCATTAGCATCAGTGTTGGCTGCAGCGTCAGCGTCACCATTGACAGCAGCGTCAGGAATTGTCAGCATTGTCGGCAGCATCAGGAGTAGTGGCGGCAGAGTCAGCCACAGCAAGGGCAAAGGTAGATTAATAAACGGCTGCAGAGAAATTTTTGCAGAAATTCTAACGACATGAAAAATTGTAAGGCTTTAATTTCTTTAACCTGGTTTTGGCTGGGCACATTTGAATGCTTCTTCATATTCCTCATTTTCAGGGTATTCACCATTTCATAATTTCCTAACATGGTATTAGGAAATATATACATTGCGCCACTTAATTCTCGCAGAATATGTTCACAAAATGTTCACTTGTTTTTTTTTTTTTTTTTTTGACAGAATAAAAATCCAATCCAATCCAATCGCAGGATGGTGTAGGGATGTAGTTTTCGGCTAAGCCGAACACTCGTGGAAATGGCAAGAGTGATGCTGAATAGTGAAGGTTTAAAAGAAAGCTTCTGGGCAGAAGTAATACTTTGTGCTGCATATCTAAGAAATAGATAGCCAACAAAATCAGTTGAAGGCAAAAAGCCGTTTGAAGTGTTTACTGGACACAAGCCTTTGATTAGGCACTTAAGAGTATTTCGATGCGTCGCAGTTGCGCTAGAAAAAGGACCAAGGAAAAATTCCAAGAAAAGGGAAGAGAGTATATTATGGTCGGATATTCGGAGTTTTCAAAAGCGTATCGTTTATACGATAAGAAAACTGGCGATGTCAAAATAAGCAGAGAAATGGAAGATAGCAATGCAAGATGAATCGAAGCCTTACTGAGAAACAATACATGGGAACAAGTTAAATTTCCAGCTAGTGGGAAACACATTGGATGCAAATGGATATTTACCCTGTAAGAGAATGCAGCTGGCGAAATCGAACGGTACAAGGCAAAGCTCGTGGCGAAAGGGTGCAGTCAGAAATATTGAGTACATTGTTAAGAAACTTATTCACCCGTGGTGCGCTACGCTACAATACGGATGATCCTTGCAATGGCCGCGGAATATGAACTATACGTTCATCAAATTTATGTATCGACGGCATATTTAAATGGAGATCTTCGAGAAGAGGTCTATATGCAGCAACCGGAGTTTTACGATGACAAATCTGGCGGTGTGCTGAAGCTGAAAAAGTCATTGTACGGTCTAAAATAAGCTGGCCGAGTTTGGAACACTACGTTGGATGCTGTTCTGAGAAAGTTGGGATATGTGGCATGTGAAAGTGAGCATGCCTGTACACAAGATGTGCACCGGACAAGACGATTCACGCAATCGCCGTATATGTTAATGACTTGCTGCTTGCGTGTTCAGACAAGGGTAAGATATTATCTAATAAACAGGCTATCTCTTCTAAATTTCAGGTTGTCGACATGGAACCGGCTACACACTTTTTCTGTCTCGAACTCCAACGTGATGGTGACGTGACGACGCTATACGTCTAAGCCAAAGAATGCATATCATGAGCCTGATGAAGGAACTGGGCATAGAGATTTGCCGCACGGTATCCACCCCGTTAGAAGCTAATTTTTAAGTTAAGTGCGACAACAAGTCGTGCAAACGCATCGGAGTATCAATCCGTAATAGACTCTTTGATGTACATTGCGCTATGCACACGACCAGACATTTTGCACTCGGTGTGCAAATTATCACAGAGGAATACAGATCCCAGCAGCGAAACAGGTGCTGGAATATCTGAACCAGACGGCAGATATAACAATAACATACAAGAAGACCGGCGCTGCAATCACAGGCTATGCAGACCCAGATTGGGCAAGTGACTCAACTGATAGAAAGTCCTACACTGGATACGCATTCATGTGGGGCGGCTCAGTAATCTGATGGACATCAAGGAAGCACAAATCTGTGGCTCTAAGCAGTACCGAAGCAGAATAAAAGGCGCTTTCCGATGCAGCAAAAGAGGCTATTTATATAAGAAAACTGATAAATGAGATGAAATTGTATTTTATGCTTGATTGTATAACCCCGATTCACAGCCAATGTGGTCAGGGATGAGTTGCAGCCAATCCAAGTCCAGAATATTTTCATTGGTTTCCCTGTAGATGATTAAAAAGTATAGCGCGAAGAGAAGTGACAGAAAGATGAGGAGAAATTAGGTGAGAAAGGTTGTTAAAAGATTGGCAAAGAACACAAAAAGGAACCACAAAAATATAGCGTATCTAATAAATTAGTAGAAATGACTTCGCCGTTGACTAGTTTATGGAGAAGGAGAATGCCAAAAACGAGCCTACGGTTATAAAGTGAAGGAAGATTAATAAGAAGAAGTCTGTCAGAATAAGAAGGTAGGCGAAGACTCGGGTCCCAATTAAGACCGCGTAACGCAAACTTAAGGAATTGCTTCTGTACCGATTCAATACTACGCTGGTGAACATCATATTGCGGGTTCCAAACTGGCGAGCAATATTCGAGAGTAGGGCGAACTAACGAAGTGTATAAAACCTTTGTTACATAGGGATCATCAAATTCTTTGGCCCAACGTTTAATAAAGCTCTATTGACAATTGAAGCAATATGAACATTAAATGAAAGTTTTGGGTCAAACATAACGCCTAAGTCTTTGAAGGATGGTACACAATCTAACAGAACAGACTTAATAGAGTAATGAGCTAGAAACGGAGACAAACGACTGAAAGTCATAAAAGAACACTTAGAGGCATTAAGGTGTAATTTATTAACGTGGCACCAATCACAGAACGCATCGAGATCAGATTGCAAGTACTGTTGGAAAGAAGGATCATTATAGGAATAACAAATCTTGACGTCATCCCCAAACATGAGCACGAGTGAGTGAACCAAGGCCAAGGGTAAATCATTTATAAACAGGGTAAGTAACAGTGGGCCCAGATGACTACCTTGGGGTACACCTGACGTAACTTGAATAGTTTTAGATATTGAGGAACGAAAAGACACCTTTTGGGTTCTGCCAATAAGATACCACTTTAACCAAGACAACAGTTTCGGGGAAAAACCCAT
Source organism: Drosophila insularis (assembly GCA_018903935.1). NCBI lineage: Eukaryota > Metazoa > Arthropoda > Insecta > Diptera > Drosophilidae > Drosophila > Drosophila insularis. The sequence continues at coordinate 273,855 of JAEIFP010000859.1, forward strand.
GATGTTAAGTTTCTCGAGAAGCATAGAATGATCAACCGTATCGAAAGCCTTACTAAAGTCAGTATAAATAACATCAGTTTGACACTTTTTACGGAAGCCATGGTGTACAACACCCAAAGCCTTGATTCCTAAGGCTGTGAAATGTGCATTGGGTGTTCTAGAGCGGCTATCTTATGTCCTTTGACAGCTTCCTTGGCATCTACAGCCATGAAAGCTGTTTTATTTGTACTAGAGCCGGTATATTGGGTTCTGTGGCCGATACTTTAGGTTCTCGAGCCATGAAGATTTCATTAGGCGCTCTGAAGCAAATATCGCTAGCACTGTGCTTAAAGCCTTGACTCCCACGTCCGTGAAATGTGCATTAGGTGTTCTAGAGCGGCTATCTCAGGTCCAAAAGCCATGAAAGCTGCATTATTTGTACTAGAGCCGGTATCCTGGGAACTGTGTACGATATCTTGGCTTCTCGAGCCGTAAAACCTTCATTCTCGTGCCCAAAGCCTTGATTCCAAAGGAAGAGAAATGTGCATTGGGTGTTCTAGAGCGGTCAATTTGGAAGTGTGCAACGCATAGAAGGAAGCATTTCCGACCATATAAAACATATATTTTCTTGATCAGCACGACGTGACGAGTTCATATAGCCATGTCCGTCCGTCCATCCATCTGGATCAACTCCTCCTAGACTTATAAACGACTGTGCAAAATTTGGATGACTATATCATATTGCTCCCATAGGAACGATCGGTGAAAAACAGTGACTTTATCAATAACTACGTTACTTTTTACGCTATCGTCATAAAAATTTATGGTTCTTAGTTTAACATGGCTATTAATAACTGTACCAAGTTTCATCAAGATCGGGTGACTATTTTATACTGCTCCCATTAGAACGTTCGGTCGAAAACAGTGACTTTTATCAATAATTTCGTTACTTTTCACGCAATTGTTAATTGTAAAAATTTATTTTTATTAGTTTAATATGCCTGTCAGTGAATGTGCCAATTTTTATTAAGATCTGTGGAGTGTTGGGGACTGTGGGCTGTCTCTTTATGCCATTGGACTTCAGATAATCATCTAACTCTTTATTCATACTCCGTCCCATCACTACTTATGGATTTCACTTTCCGGCCTGTCTGACGCTCCACCATGGTAACGTGTTCTTTAATTATTTTGGCCACCTCTGACTTATACTTCATGGAGCAGACATGAATATGAATTAACTCCAGCAACTTCGTAGCTCTAGTTTGCGATTTTTCAAACGGCTTTACATGACACTTGTTTTTCATGCAATCTATGCGGTATGATGTCAGACCTCGAACCATTCCTTTGTTCTGCAGCTCACGCACTCATGCATTCTCACGCACGCTCACTTTGCTCATTTAAATGACCATATCGCATATGCCATTTTTCGAGCTCATCGGAGGCCTTAGAAACACAAACACACACACTCTCTTGATTTTTAGTTTCACACAGAAACAATCCACAGACCTTTTGACCCTTAATATATTGATGCCCTTATCATCATTAATTTTGACAGTTCCCGAATTAGAAAGTACGGTGCATTCATATGAAACCGCTTTTGCCACCGATATGAAGTTGCATTGCAAGCCGGGTACAAATAAAACGTCTCTGAGCGATATTGTGTACCCAAGTTTACTGTGCACAATCACTGTTCCTCTGCCTTGCGACGTTATTGGATAAATTTATGCCAACTCAATAATTTTATTATTTTGTTCAAGTTGATTAAATAACTCACGGTGCGCACATATGTGTGATGTGGCGCCACTATCAATAACCCAATCATCGATATCCATCCGAATGTTAGTGGCAACGCCAGCAAAAGATCGTTGCCCCTTTATTCTTCCAATATTCGCATCTTCCACTGTTTTTCCCGCGTCTCACATTGGCGTTGTTTTCATTCTTATCTTTCATCGCACATTTTGCCGCGAAATGCCCTGGTTGGCCACGTTTAAAGCATCGGCGCCTGTCTGCCTCTGACTTGTTATCTCGTCGCTTACCCCTCTCACCGCCGATAGAACATGCTGCGGATGCCTGTACAATATCGTTTTAACTGATCGTCTTTCGTCCTTCATTTTCTTCGGCTAGCTTGCATTTTATGGCACTTCCAAATTATGGTACACTCTTCTGGCAAACTTACACCGATCACCGACAAATTTACAACAATATATGTTTTTGCACGCTGTCACCTTCAGCCATTCTTTTCTTTAATAACTTCTTAAATAAGGTTATTTGGTAAGCTGTTCGATAAACTTTCACTCGTTGCAGAGGACGGACGTGTTTTTTTTGGGCTTATCAAATTTTATTTTTTTCTCGCGATTAAATACTTTTCTTTAACTTTTAAACTCATTATCGGTATAATAATAATTTCAACAATTTCCGAATTTTATTTTCATTTCGCGAATTCTTGCAGTCGATTTTGTGTTTTTGTTTAAATATAAATAAATCAAAACTTGTTGTTTTACTTCTCTCTTTTGCATTTGTGTCTTTACCGTTGTAACTAACTCTCGCGCTCTTGCGTACAAATTGTTGTTGTATGTGTTCAATTTGACGCACTCTCCCGCTCTTTCCTATTCTTATTTTATTTGCGCTCTCGTCTTTTGCCTACCCGCGACTCTGTGATAAGCGTTTTTGTTATTGTGTATTCTTGCCTATTAATTTCTTTAGTTGTGAAGGCTTACTCTGCACATTAACCCTTGTGTCAGAACTGGTCAGTATATTCTTATACACAGATTTTTTACTTTTACAATTTTTATTTTTTATTTTTCTATTCCTTTTTTAAAATGAATTTAACTTTTCGATAAAATGGTTGCCTACTCAAAAAATAATTGCATAGTTGCCACTAATACGGTTGACTCCCATGATTATATTCTTTGTTGGTTGTGTGACAATGCGGTTCACGTTAAGTGTGCAGGTTACACAGGCAGAATCAAGGAGTCTATTGCTAAAGGTGGTGGCTTAAAATATGGATGTGATGCTTGCCGTGAGGTCGAGAATGAGATGCGCTCATTCATGAGGCGGACTAGAGATAGTTTTGACACTTTAAGGCCAGGTTTTAACAAACTCCAAGCGGAGTTTACTGCGGTGGAGACTCAGTTCAGAAGTTTATCGCTTATGAATGAGTCTCCGAAACGTAAAAGGACCAGTCCTTGGGGTGTTTCTGTATCTGTATGTAGATCCGCCACCGTCTCTTATCGTCCCCGACCGGTCTAATGCACCGTCCTCTCTAACGTACAGCAATTGATATCGTTTAAGAGCCCGGTTGTAAATGCGATTAGTAAGGAATTACCGGTATCACCTGGGAATGATCTCTTAAAAACGATGCCTATTGTAGTGTCCGATGTGTCCGGCAATTACCCATTTCAATGGAAATGGCCGATAGTTCTAAAAGTATCGAGGGCCCCGTAAACAAGTTCAAGTTAGGTGATTTTAATTTACCCGCTTTAGCATGGTCAGCAACAGATGAATGTACCATGTTGCTGCCCTCTATGTCACATGACTTTATTAATGGCCTTCTAGGCTTATCTTTATCCCAAGTCAATCCTGTCTTAAATTCTAATGGAAAATCGTTAGATCTTATTTTTGTATTGGATTCTTCTTATTGTAATGTTTCTAGTATCGAACCATTTGTTCTTCCCGAAGACAAATTTCATCCTACATTAAATTTAAAAATTGATCTGCCCTTGCTTTCACCATTACTTGGTTCAAATGAGTTACCTCTAACTAGGTGCTTTCGTAAGACTGACTTTGCCAGCCTTAATGAAAACATTACCAATACCAATTGGTTCTATTTATACAATAGTAGAGATATGAACTCAGCTGTTCGTTTTTTTTATGATACTCTGAATTCACTCTTTAATATTTGTGTGCCTCTTGGTAGGCTGGAGTGGCTTAACAAACCTCCCTGGTTCTCTCGAGAGTTATCCCATTTGAAAAATGTGAAGACTCGATATTATAAGAAGTTTCAAAAATACGTCGTTCATCAGACTATGCTCTGTATACAGTCGCTCGTTCAAAATTCATGATGCTTAATACACAATGCTGTAAGAATTATCTTCAGCGGTGTAAGCTTCAGTTTTCTTCTGACCCTAAACAATTTTATAATCTTGTTAATTCTAAACGTAAGACCTCTGTGCACCCATCTTTTTTGTCTTTTCAAAATAAAAAAGCGAGCACTGATCAGACAATTGCCGATATGTTTGCGAGTTTTTTCAAAACAACTTATTCCTCAACGGAATATCGAGCAAGTCCGTATCCTTATCATTTAGAAAAGGCTAATTGCATTTTCAATCCAGTGATTGATGAAAGTTCTCTTCTTAACGAACTGAAACTAGTTAAACCTGTTTATTCTCCGGGGCCAGATGGTCTTCCTGGATGTGCAAACGCTTCAGCTTCTGTGCAAACGCCCATTTTAAAATTGTTTCTATTGTCTGTCAAATCTTCCTCTTTTCCATCTATTTGGAAGGAGTCGTATATCATTCCTCTGCATAAAAATGGCAAAAAGTCCGAAGCCTCTAACTATAGGGGTATCTCAAAATTGTCCGCTATTCCGAAAGCTTTTGAGAAAATTATAACTTCTCAATTGCAACATTTTTGCAGCTCTATTATTTCGCCATCCCAACATGGGTTTGTGAAACGTAGATCTACAACCAGTATCCTTTTAGAATTTACCTCAATAATTATCAAGGGGTTTAAAAATGCTAAACAAACTGATGTTATATACACTGACTTCAGCAAAGCATTTGATTCTGTTAATCATATCCTATTACTTTCTAAGCTGAACGACATTGGGTTTCCTCCCTTTTTCCTTTCTTGGGTTCGAGAATATTTAACAAATATAAAACAGAAGGCACTTTTTAAGTCTTCTTTTTCCGATTCCATTCCTGTGACTTCTGGTGTACCTCTAGGTAGTCATCCTGGCCCTCTGCTTTTCACATTATTCATTAACGATCTTCCATCAGTCATTGTTCATTCGCGTGTGCTTATGTATGCTGACGATGTCAAGCTTTGTCTTACTTATAAAGATACAGATTCATTTAGTCGGCTAAAAGCTGACCTTAAAAATTTTCAATCCTGGTGCCAGTTTAATCTACTAAATCTTAACACTACCAAATGTAAGGTTATGACTTTTTTGTAACTCTCCTCAACTGGTCACTTCTTTTCTAAACAATAATACTTTAGAACGTCTAAATAATATGAATGATTTGGGCGTACTTATGGACCATATATTAAATTTTAACACCCCTATTTCCACCACGGTCGCAAAGGCCATGAGTGTTCTAGGTTTCATTAAAAGATGGTCAAAAGAATTTGCCGACCCCTATACAACTAAAGTTCTTTTTACTTCGCTTGTCCGTCCTATTTTAGAGTATGGATCTTGCATTTGGTCACCTCAATATCAGTCGCACCAGATTAGACTTGAATCCGTTCAAAAACAATTCTTACTATTTGCTCTTCGTGGCTTAAGCTGGGATCGCAATGTCAATTTGCCTTCGTATTCTACTAGACTTCTCTTAATAAACCTTTCTTCCCTAACTAACCGTAGAATTATGCTTGGTTAGTTATTAGCTCAGGTAAATCTGTCGGTACCATGTAGACGGTGTCGACATCCTTTAATACCTTTATCCCTTAGTCGTTGTTCTTCTAACTGTGCCATGCATGAACCTTTTAGGGTCCTCTGCTCTGATTACAACCTTCTATTCCCTGTAATCAGCTCAGAGTTTTCTATTAATATACTTAAAACATCTATCCTTTCTATCTATCCATTTAGTTAATAGATAGCTATAGTACTTTTTGTTTGTCTGTATTTTCTATTGTGTATTTGTCCACGCGATTTGTGCCGTGCGTTATATGGCTGCACCCCTCGGTCGGTCGGGTGGGAGGTGGGCAGTTATCTGCTTGGGCTCGCGCGTAACAGTCTTTGTCTTGGTGTCGTAGGGGCCACTTGAACGTACTGCGTCTAGTATCGTCAACGTCCGCTAAAAAAAAAAATACAGCCAACAGATGTCGTGTCTCCAAAATTACTCCACTAGACAAAAGAAATTTGGAGACTCTTAGAAGGCAAAATAGCCAAGGTACTGCTAGAGATATGTCCTCAAAGTGGTCTAAAATGATTGGAAATGGTGTCGGAGAGCTCCACTTTATAGATGGCACTGTGAATTCAGAAAAATACATAGATATTTTTCAAAAGTTCCTCATTCCATCATTGTCTTAGACTGGCCATCATCAAGTCCAGACCTGAGCCCAATAGAAAATATTTGGGGTTTGATGAAAAAAAGTTGCGTAATGACCCTCAGCGAACCCTTGCTGGATTAAAGTCACAAATTCAAATAGTTTGGGATTCAATAACTCCAGAAGATTGTAAAAGCCTAGTTAATACTATGGGAGATCGAATTAAGGCAGTTATTTTAAATAAAGGAGATGTTACACAGTTTTAATAACAAATAAAGTTGTCGTACGATTTAATAATGGTCACACTATTTTTTGGTGTTATTGACATGGTTTCATTTAAATAAACTTTTAAAGGTTTTCTGATATGAAAAAAATAGTATTTTAATACCAAATGAGATATAATAAAATAACCTTTCCAAAAAGTATAAACTTATTTGTTAAATTAGCAACTGGAGATAAATAGAACCAATTGAAATTCGAACTTTGAAAAATCTTGCCGTACCAATTCATAGTGGTTTGGGTTGTATAGTAGACCCTTCGCGGGCCGGGACTTAGTTTAACACGAGTTTGCACAAAATAGGCGCTCCCGGCCAGTACACTTCATTTTCTTTTTGGTCGGCTTCAAAAAAACAATATTGTCTAGCTTAAGCATATATAGTTTGTTTGACTTTAACTTATATATTTCTTTATATATAATTCTTTATTATATTTATTATTATATCTTTATTATATTTTGAGTTATATGCACCATGCCGCTGCTCTGCAAACCATTCTTAGACATTGTTCGTGGAGGGGCGGAAGGATCCAAATAAAATACAAGTAGTTGGCTGGTGCCAATTTCTTCTGGGTATGGTGAGCGAGTGATGAATTAAGAACGCGCCATAAATTCGGTTAAAAAAACTTATGCTTTATTAAATATTCACAGGTGCCCCGACACACACGAAATGTTTCGGGTTAAAATATACATAATTCGAGATAAAAAAACCTGAAGGAAAAGAACGGGTGTTCGGGTGAAAAACTCGTACTGGAATAATATGGCGATGCCCATCACAATATCAAGTCACTCCTCCTGGTGCGACCGTAGACGCCGAGGATCAAAAAACCCTCCTCACTCCTCACTGTTCTTTGCCGCTCACTGCTGTTCACCCGGTGGCGTGAACATACCGCCCCCCTTGTAACATGTGGCAATTGCCCCCCTGGACATATGTAAGATGGGGGACGGCAGCGTCCTGGAGCTCCTAGATCCCACAGGAGCCGGAGACGACCCATCCGAACACTGTGCTCTGGGCTGCGGGGGTACCGCTATGACCGGGCACACAGCCTGGTTGGACGACCTCAGGATAGAGGTCTGCCCCGAGCACCACGGACACCGACGCAGGCCGACAGAAATTGAATTTCTTACGGACCGGCGCCGACACTTCCGGATGGGAGTGCGGATGAGCAGGTCCTCTTCGACCCGGAATATAACATTCCGCCGGAACGTAAGGTCGGACCTCGACTCGAGGACGGCAGTGCAGGCTTGGTCGACCCCGACCTTGTTCACAGCCAACCCCAGGGACCGGGGAAATGAAAGATTGATGCGGCTCTCAGCCGCACACGCATCGAGGAGGACGCGGGTCTCGAAGGATTTCGAGCCATTGCCCAACCGGAGGACTGCTGTTGGCATGACAGTCGTCGCAGGGAGGAGAGAGAGATCTCGGGTGCGCCTTCTGGAGAAGCGGAGCGGTCGGAAGATGATCGCGAACGGGGTTGTAGCGGTGGTGCAGCACGTCCGGGGGAGGGTGACTGGCCGCGACGCACAGTGGGGCCTTTTGGCATTTTACATTCCAAATATCATAACTTCTAAACCAATAAAGCGATTCTAAAAAGGCATATGATAAAGAATACCTTAAGCTTCAAAATGAATGTTTGTCAAAAGTGCTGGGTGTTCGTGGTGCTGTAATATTCAAGGTCAAAGTCAGAAAATATTTCCAAGCATGTTTTTCCTTTGAAAACGGAGCGAAAACCCGATTTTTTCAATCACAAATGGAATTTCTCATTGTTTTAAACGACTTTTAGGTTAATTTTGAAAATTTGCTATTGATGGCTGATTTTCTTCAAAATAATTTTCAATATTTACATCAATATC